>VWZL01001285.1:0-80237 GCA_013396915.1 Stercorarius parasiticus | reverse complement strand
ATGTACAGGACAACCAGGTGATCAAGCCCAGTCAGCATGGGTTTATGAAAGGCAGGTCCTGCTTGACTAACCTGATCTCCCTCTATGACAAAGCGACCCACTTAGTGGATGAGGGATCAGGCAAAGGCTGTGGAAGTTGTCTACCTAGACTTTAGGAAATCCTTTCACACTGTTTCCCAGAGCATTTTCCTGGAGAAACCAGCTGCTCATGACTCTGATATGCGTATGCCTCGCAGGGTAAAAAAAATGGTTGGATGGCTGGACCCAAAGAATTGTGGTGAATGGATTTAAATACAGTTGGCAGCCAGTCACAAGTGATGTTCCCCAGGGCTTGGTTTCTGTTTAATATCTTTATCAGTGATCTGGATGAGGAGATCGAGTTCACCTTCAGTAAGTCTGCAGATGACACCAAGTTGGGTGGGAGTGTTGATCTGCTTGAGGGTAGGAAGGCTCTACAGAGGGACCCGGACAGACTGGATCCATGGGCCAAGGCCAATGGTATGAGATTCAACAAGGCTGAATGCCAGGTCCTGCACTTGCGTCACAACAACCCCATGCAGCGCTACAGGCTTGGGGAAGAGTGGCTGGAAAGTTGCTCAGCAGAAAAGGACCTGGGGGTGTTGGCTGACAGTCAGCAGAATATGATCTGGCAGTGTGCCCAGGTGGCCAAGAAGGCCAATAGCATCCTGGCTTGTATCAGAAATAGTGTAGCTAGCAGGACTAGGGAAGTGATTGTACCTCTATACTCAGGACTGGTGAGGCCCCACCTCAAATACTTTGTTCAGTTTTGGGCCCTTCACTGCAAGAAAGACGTTGAAGTGCTGGTCCAAAGAAGGGCAATAAAGCTGGTAAAGGGTCCAGAGCACACGTTTTATGAGGAGCAGCTGAGGGAACTGAGGTTGTTTAGCCTGGAGAAAAGGAGGCTGAGGGGAGACCTTATCCTCTCTACAGCTACCTGAAAGGAGGTTGTAGCAAGGTTGGGGTCGGTCTCTTCTCAAAAGTCACAAGTGATAGGATGAGAGTAAACAGTCTCAAGTTGCACCAGGGAAGGTTTAGACTGGGTATTAGGAAAAATGTCTTCACCGAAAGGCTTATCAAGCATTGGAACAGGCTGCCCAGGGAAGTGGCTGAGTCACCATCCCTGGAGTTAATTAAAAGACATCTAGACACATCCCCGTGCTTAGGGCCACGGTATAGCGGTGAATTTGGCAGTGTTAGGTTAACGGTTGGACTTGATGATCTTAAAGGTCTTTTCCAAGCTATATGATTCTATGATTGTATAATTTTTCTTTTGATTGTTTTCTATCATGTAGGCTCTCTCCCTTCTTTGCGTATTTCCCCTCTCTAATCTTTTTCTCCCTTTTGTATAGTCTTTCTTTCTTCGTAAGAATAGTGTCCTCTTCTCCTAACAGTCTTAGGAAAGACCACTTCTCTCCAAGCTATCCCATGTTTACTTTAGTCAGCCGGTACCCACAGCTGAAGCTGCAAGGGCTGGATCACAGCTTTTTGGAAAGCTCAGACCTTGCCAGCTGCTTCCTTGGCTTGACTGAGAAGCATATCTATGCTTTTGGCATACTCTCTCACCTTTGAAGCCAGTCACCTGCAGAGCTATTCATTAGCTCGCAGTGTAAAACACAGATAGCCATGGATGGGAGACAGCTGGGAGCTGGAAAGGAATTAGAGGCAGTAGGATTACAACCTTTTGAGGGTGAGACGACACAAGGTTTTTCATGAGAAGGAAGTGGAACAAGTGGGTATGAAGAGGTAAAAGATAAATACAACATGATAATAAATACTGATGACACACAATTATAAAAGCAGCCTCTTGGTCTAGATCTGAAGTTCCTGAAGGCAACTGCTTATGTAAATCAATCATCTTGTGCTGTGTCCACATAGTCCATATATCTGCTGGAACATTTTTACGGTTGTTCTGCACACGGACTGCATGCATGTCCTTCCTGTCTTGGCTGTTAAGAGAAGGGAGGTATACAACACTAAGAGTTTCTTGTCACTACACATAATATACAATAGTGGTGGTAAAAGTCTGCGTGGATGGATTTGCACAGGCTATCACTTCAAAACTGAAGAATTTAAGGAATGATATAAATGATGAGTTCAGTGCTACTACATTGACACCAGCACTCTTTGGTAGATCCCAGTAATGTGGAAGGAGTACTCTATGTAGCTTTAGGGATATTTTCTGAGGAAGGGTTAAGAAAGCTGTTCAAAGGTGAGTCTCAGATTTAATGAAATATAGTCTAAAGTCTTCTGGAAAAAAAAACCACTACATGATAGTACATCTTGGGAGAGTCTTTATTCACAAGGAGCAATGGGCAGAGAAAACGCTTCTTAATAGCTTTTAGTTACATAAGTTAACCACATCTAAGCTGTATTTCCTAATATTTCTGTGTGTTTGGAAAAGAAATTTAGCCAAACTGGCAATTTTGGCAAATTAAAAGAAATCTCTGTAGGGTGGCCGTAATTCCTAGTTTGTAAAATTATTTAGTGTTTTTTACGTTGCTCATGAAAGAGTCAGTTTCACCCGGGAGCAAACATACGAGCTTGTTTGAAGAATTTCTAAACTGTAGTTCATCTCAGAATATTTATTTCAGCTAGCTTTTTGCTGCATGAAAACTTTGATTACTTTTAGAAGAAACATTTGGTCTGGATAAGCATGATAGGCTTTCTCAAATTATATCATCTTTGGTTATTTCAAAGCAACCAAAATGAAATTTTGCTGGGATAATACAAACACATAGTACACTTCTAAGCACTGTATTCTGAATTGCATTGCTGTACTTAGAAAAAACTGCATCTAAAATTATCTAAAAGTATCAAAAAATAGTAAACTAATAGCTTAGATAACATACATACAATTTTTTTGCAACAGAGGTTAGATAAAATTCTCTAGCTGAGAATAATACTTCACAGTGGCGGTGCTGAATAGGCAACAGCTCCAGTTCCGTTCAAGTTAGCAGCAATGTTATGAGTCATACTCTGGTACTAGAGAAACCTTCCTTTGACAGTTTCAAAGACAGATCTAACAAGGTGCTTTTTGATGATAAATCTTTGCACATTCCCCCAATGGCTAATGATGAATGCAGCTCACAGTTACTTGTCTAGCTCTTTTTACTTTGCGGGAAACCATGTCTAAAGTGCTCCTAGGCCTTTATCAGGCTTTTGGATTCAATTTCTTTTTGAGTTTTGATTTTGAATTAATAAATGGAAGAATAATAGTTACGATATTATTCTCCATAAAAGGAAATTATTTTGCAGCCTGTCCAACATTTCTTTATTCTTTTCAATAGCTTAAGTTCACCTTTCAGACTTTCACATCTCTCAGTGCCCTTTACTCAGCAATATCTTAATATTATTTGTACTGGTTTATATTCCAAATCACTTTTTTGCATGCATAATTTTTACTAATTTTGGGGTTTTCAGATGCAAGAAAAAATATTTGAAGGGTTTTTTTCCCTGAGCAATTTACCTCTATAAACATATTTTGAATGCAAGAGAATCTGAGACGAATCTATTTTATAGTATCTTTTATAAATAAAAACTTCTATCAGATACTAGTTTTTTTTCATGCTTCTGAATCTGTTTTTGTATTATGTAGAAGATAACAGACCAGTTTAAACTCTATACACATAAATTATTGTATATCTTTTAAATACTTCTTAAAATGTTATTGACTTTTAATTATATGAAATTGTCCAGATAACTCTCTGCCCCTTCAAAAAGCTCTTCTCCAAAATGAGTAACAATACTATTTTTCCTTTAAAACATACAATGCAATTCTTGCTTAAAATTATTCCTATTTCATATTTGGGCTCTTTGATTCACACAAAATTACTGGAACAAAGCCTCCTCCCTTGATAACACAGACATATATTCGGTGTCTTTCACTAAGAAAGGGGAACTGACATCTACTGTCCAACGACAGGACCTCTAAAACAAGGAGAGGTTATAAAGAGAAATTAAGTTGAATTTTGATTCCCATTCAACTGACACAGCTTCTCTTTCGTTAAAGCAAGACACAGGATGTAGAAAAGAATGCAATACATGTTCAAGATTTAACTCAAACCCTCTAAGCAAATTTCCTGTCATACTGCAAAAAGATATGTCTTCAAAGCTGGCATAAACATCTGGGAGTTCTTCAGTGAGCGATACCAAAAAGTATTCCTTCTTGCACAGCAGCTGATGCCAAGTATCTGGAAACAGACACCTGTAAGATGTATGCTCTAACAGTTAGTATATTTGTGCCGTTTAAAATTTGCTACCTCTACAGCTAGAACGTTCCAGCCACTCCCTCCTTTCTTGGTGCTTGGCGTATGTTGTGTCTGTTGCTGTTACAGCTGCTCTCAACGTAAGATCATATCCAAAATGGGATCAAAAAACAGAGGAAAGGCAGATGTGATACAAATACCATCCTGAATATGGCTCTTAAGTGAAAAGTAAACCACCTCTGAGAGAGAGTGAGAAGATGAAAAAGAAGGGCTCCTAACATGCAAAGCCTGGTGAAAAAACTGCATTATCACAGGCAAACAGTGAGAACAGAAAAAGGAAGAGCTTTCCCCCATCTTAAGGGCACGAAGCACACATTCTGTTCTAGAAACCTTGGGGCTTTTACATTGCAACTGTGATAGCAGCTGAAGGAAATTTTTCTGGAGAGAAATTCAGTCTTTGAAGAAAATAGCAAATGTAAGCCAGCCATTAATCTTTCTCTGCAGTAATTGCTATGAGGAATGACTCTGCAGCTCATGCTGTCCTGGGTTTTGTTGTTGTGTTGTTTGCTTGGGTGATTTTCTTTCTCTCTGTGTGTGTGTCATTTAAAATGTAGTACATGGTGGCAAATTATCTATGATCTGTTCTTGCAGCTCTCAAAGATGAGGTAGGAGGACTTCGGACACAGTGAGGACCCACACAGATGTGTAAGATAGAGACATGAAGGGCCTGCTCCTTCAAAGACCATTCATCATAAACTGGGTACACAAAAGAACATGCTTTCCAATCCCGGACATACATCTATCACAAGTAAAGCTCCAGGCACTGTACATTACTGGAAAAGCTACTGCTACAGGTGAGGAGGGCACCCTGCAGGCAAGTTTGTCATGAGGCATGACAAATACATATTTTGCCATATATCCCAAGAGGGACAATGTGGGTGAACGCCAACAGTGTCACAAATCTGTCTGCCAAAAGACAAACCTTTGTGGCACAAGGGTCCAGTACAGCCCTCATGAATTGGGTAGGCTAAGCAGGAATACAACAAGCTTCTGGACTTTGACAGGATCATGGAAGAGTTAAAGCGTCATGCAACATGATCAATGTTTCTCTATGGGGAAACAAAATACAGCACCTGGAACTGGTAGTGACCTCTGATATGAAAACCATGTAAAGAAGCTCGATGGGATTTTTTTGTTTTGTTTCTCTAAGTTTTTTTAAGAATTAGAACACTTGCCATTTCCTCTCGATCTCTTTAACAGTCATATCGGACAATTTGGCAGCAGACTAAGGAGATTCTTAGAATAGAGGACTCCTCGTATCTCCTTCCTCCCTCTCCTTGGCCTTCCATCCCGCTTCCTAAATCAGTTTAATAGTACTTAGTGCTATGGTAATTTCATTTTGGTATGGGTGTCCAACCCTACCTTGTTTCAGACCGGTTCAAGGGGTTTCTAAAACCGCAAACAACACACAAGAGTGTTAGGGCACTACAGCTACATAAACTGCAGCCAACAAACCATAAAAGCATGGACTTCATGTGCATGGCTTTACCACACAGCATACTGTGCTCTCACCAGCTCCTGTCTGTTCAGCAACCTAAAGATTGAGAGTGGCCTGTAATGGAATTGTAATTGGGAGTTTTGATCTGAATCGAGCAATTACCAGAAGTGCTAAACTAACTGCTCTGCAGAACGGAGCTCTTCATTATCCAAGGGTGCAGTAAAGGCAGAGGCTTTCTCATAGAAATTTACTTGTGTATCTCAATCTCTGCTCATGTAAGTTTAAAATTATACACTGAATTGACCATTACCAATACATTAAACTTTTCCAACAACTGAGAAGTTATTTAAATGAAAAGTAAAGCAAACAGACGGCCATAAACACCATTCTTCTGGAGAGAGCAATAACATTTGGCACACTCTAGGGCCTCGTTTTAAATTTAACAGTCTTGACTGCAGTGGTATTATAAACAATATTATACACACAAAGAGATTATTTTACAAATATTTTACAAACTTTACAAATATTACTGAAATCTTACAGTACACCTGTGAGGAGGGTGTTATCTTGCTGACTGAACAAGCAATACATAGAGAAGTTGAGGCATAAAAAAATAAGTTGATCAAGTACACAAAGCAGGTCTGTTGCAAAATAAGAACCGAACTCAATCTTACAATTTCCAGTCTTTGTCTTTCCCCTAAAACCATTATTTTTCCCCTTCAGTTTGTTATTTAGGAGTGTAGTAGCTACCTTGTTTAAGGTACTTCTCTCACCCCTGACACAGACTATATTTCTACATAAAATTATGCACTTTTGCAAACCGGAAAGTTTTATTAACACACAGAATTGTGGAAAGGAACAAAACCAGAGGAGCTTACCCAAATCCAGAAAACAAGCGACAGAAGAGGAAGAAGCCATAGCCCTGGACAAACGATGAAAGGAAGGCAAAGAATCCATTGACAGACATGCATATCAGGAGTGACTGCCTCCTTCCCACCTTGTCTGCCAAGCCTCCCCAGAAGAATGCCCCCACCATCATCCCAAGGTACACTATGCTACCTGCAATACACAAAAAAAAACATGTTGTTTTGTGAGCTACACAACTGACCACAATTGACCACATCAAAATTAGTTGGTCTTCAATATTTAGAAAGCACACAGTATATAGATTAATTTCTTGTTTCTCAGTGAACAGAAATTATATGCATAGCTTTGCAAATGTTTCTAGGGAGAACAGATTTCCTACTGTGTCTTTGTTGTCTGTTACCAGACACACTGAAGCTTAATAGAATTATTAAACAAGGTGCCTCTAGCTAAAACAATTGAGATACAGGCAAGTAAGACTGGATGGGAGAAAGAATGCCACAATTTCTTCAGTAATAAACTACATTCATGTTAAATACTGAAAAAATTACAAATTCCCCTACAGAAACAAATTGTGTGAACATTTCTTGAATATAAGCAGTCCTGTAGGGGATTAATCACTGGAAGTAAGATGTGCTAAGCGCAAAGGAAGATGATTATGAAACAGACACCCTACAGAAAAAAAGATGTCCAGCTTGACTGGTGGTTTTTTTTCTCCCTCCTATTTCAGTGTACTGCTTTATTTAAAAAGGCACTGCCCTGTATACAGAAAAGCACTGGAATGTTTCAAGGTTGGTTTTTTTTCTCCCCAAAGAATTTTAAAAGATACACTGCAATTTAGCTACTTACATTAAATGAAATAGGGAAAAATTATTTTGGGGTGATTTTTTTAAATGTTAGTGATGTTTTCAATATGAAGTACTTTCCCACAGAAAGATAAGTTTAAATATTTAACACTTTGAACATTCACATCTTAGTGTATTTTACATTATTTCCTTTCCAGGGGCAAACCTTCTGTGGGATATTTGGCAAAGATACACAACACATTGAGCAGAGTGTCCAAAGAAAAAGTAGTTCCCAAGCTTTGGACAGAACCAGCCAGATCTGTATTTTATTTGATAGTCGTAATTCTTTTTCCACCTACTTTCTTATTGAACTTCACAAATTGGGTTTTATCTACCTAGCAGTTGCTACCATCTAATATGTCTACTATAGGAGCAGGAATTAAACATAAAGTAGCTGGAACCAGCTAAAATATTAGCTCTTTTTCGCTTAAAATATTATCTCTTTTCAGTCAGCCACAAGAACGGACAAATTCCCCAAAAACTCTACAGTTGTGTAAAATTCTGTCCTCCAAGAGAATTACGTCTGCCCTGCAGACGGTAGTTGGAAGGGAAAGAAAGCTGAAAACACTTGAATGCCTGAGCTTAGTTAACTGCATATTAACGTAGAGGTCACTCATCAGTATTTCCATGCTTGTAATTCCAGATGCTAACATCTGAAGTACTGACATCTGCAGGGTCTCATGCACCTGTCCCTCTTTACTCTCATGTTTTGTACAAGTAGTTTCCACTGCTGCTTCCTTACGAGACACAATTTTAAAACATTTGATAGAACACACATTGTGCTAAATGTATATTAGCAAGATAGAGTTATATTTCCCTTAGATGAGTATTCTGTTTTTATCAATGCCCTTTGCCATTGATTGTGACCAATACTAGCAAATCAGTCTTTTCTGCAGCTGCCTTTTTAGGGAACATAATATAATAACAGGATATTTCTAGACTGACTGTCTTCTCCATGAGTCTCTCAGAACAGGATGACAGATCCATTGCTGCTCATGACAGGAGTGTTAACTATCTCTTTACCTAAGAAAGTCCAACAGGCTCCTTAAGAACAACAGTTAAATGTCTTCTCAAAACAACTTTTGTCAATGAGCGTTTTCTAGTTATTACTGGGGTCTTAGTCTTTCATCAAAGGATATTGGTGAGAAGGTAAGTAAATGCAGAATTTGCAAAATTACCAAATCATCTTTGTTCTCTTTCCTCTTAGCCCAGAAAGGACATAGACACCACAATATTCTTTTTGATTTAGAGACGTTTAACAACAGACCTTTTTCAGCTATCTCCTTCATTCTGATCAGAAATTTTTATTCCAATAATTGAGATTTTCCTGAGAATGCACACACAACTCATACATTTTCTGGTCCTAAAGAGACAAAGCTTGGTGAGTTACTTACTTAGCATACTTACTCAACTGCTTTAAGATCTCTCCTGTGGGCAAGGTTACTGTACCATGCTGCAGGTAGGCTAGTACTCACAAGCCGCTTGGAAACTTCATCCAGCAGAGCTGGTGCTTGCTTGTCAATATTAGTTGGAAGAACTTAGCAAAAGTAGTTCAATAGTTGCATTGCCAGCAGAGTGACTTCAAAAAGGCAAATAAAAGGGCAATTTTTATTTCTAAAATGAAATTCCTTACATTCTTTCATACATATACATTGTTGGGCTTTCCCAGTCAGCACTCTAATATTAGAAATACTCAGAGAAGGCAAATCAAATAGTTTTGTATTTCTTTGAAAATAACTTTGAAATATTTTATGCAAATAATCTTAATTTTACCAAGTAAGTACTTTCCTTCTGATGCACAGAAATTTCAAAATACTATCAATAATGAAAGATAAAAGTTTCCAAGTCTTGAGAGTTTAAAAACATTAACCATTCTTTTTGATGACAGGTCCTTTGGTCACTGTACTGTGGTTTGGCCTCTCTTACACCCATGTAATTCTCCTGTAGAGCATTCAGAAGATGCTGCTAAAAATAATATTCTCCTCCTATTAATAAACTGCTATTAATAAATTGCTTTCTGAGCTGCACCATTAGCTTATTCTTTCCCATTATATTAACTTTGAATTTTTTCCTAATTGCTTTGCAGACCCTCCACAATCCCCCACTAGCAGATCTGGTCCCTTCCATCCCAAACTTCCTGCAGCTACCAATGATACCCGTTTCAGTATATTTTCCTGTCTTTCTTTTTCGTATTTTCTTTCTCTCTTTATACAGAACATAACCCTACCTGCAGCCCATAAAGGAAGCCCCCTTCATCTCAACTTCCAAATCATTCCTTAAGAGCTTTCCCCCTCTGCAGTAATATTCACAATAAGCCGTAAAAGTGACAAATGGCAAAGGAGAACTCTAACTATAAACAGTTAAAATAGCTGAACAACTGCCTTACAAATGCAAGTAACGAATGACATCAGATTATCGTTTTACCCTTCATCATCCCTTCCTTTCCAACCTTTGCGGCTCTTGTTTATTATGTCATGCCACTGGTCAGAATATAAACCTCATGAGGAAAATACCATAATTTTTTTGTACACCTTTCATAAATCACATATTATATTTTGCATAATTTTATATATGTAAAAACTAAATATTCTGTTGTTGGTCAGACATTGCTCCCTTTTCCCATTACCTTTAAACGCTGGTCATCAAAACAATAATTGTATTGGTGTACACATATGTATATAGATTTTAATTTAGCATGTCATCCTGAGGGTGGTACTCCCTTTTTGAGCAGCTACTACTCATCACAAAACTGACTTCTTTCCTTTTTCTTTCTGGTACAGCACACTTGTGCCTCTAAAGAAGTTAGCTTATTGAGCACAAGGCACACACTGATTTGACATCCAGCATGATCCTAGAAACATATTTTCAAAAATCAAAGTTTATTTTAAAACACAAAGACTACTAATGAAGCCTGTAACGTGAGTCTTTGATTTTCCCCACAAAGTAACATGTAATCTCAAACTCTCTTATTTGGTGGAAAGCCACTGAGAAAAGGCAAGTGGCAGCCGAAAAGAAACTCACACCATGCTAAAATTAATATTCTCTCGTATTGCTCTTTTACCAAGTTTTAACAACTTGTATTTTCTTTCCACAGTGGAAATTCTACATACTTCAATGATTTTCCCCATTGTACAAATGTACAAAATATATGCTTGCATCCTGTTCGTGTGGTGGAACCCGAGTCTGGAATAGGTCTACACCATGTACACACTTTGACTACCAGGTGGACAGATATTTTTTGAACGGGTGCGCACACAGCATCTTTCAGGTTGCTAGCAGCAGCTTAACCTTTCATAGCAGATGACCAAGGATTCAAATGCTAGCTATGGGCAAGGACCACAGTTATCACCAAGGCTCCAAATGTTAGTTAGGGGCAATTTAGGCAGTGGGATAAGAATACATGCATGATCAGTCACTGAGGTTCAGTTAAACAGTATTTTACTCCTTGTGCTGCCATAACTTCATTACTTGCACTGTCTGTTGCCATTCATAGTCTGGTATCTAAATGACAGCCAAACTCTTCTGAGAAATCAGTCCGTAAGTATACACTTCACTGGGAGAAAATAAAGCAATGAAAATAAAGTCAGACTTCCTTACATCAGAGCGACTCAGGTTATGGGACTCACCGATGGCCTTTTGCTTTAACACACTATTATAAAGTAGATATAAAACTAGCCTGAAGTTGCTTTTTTCCCTTTGTTTGGTTTAGGTCATTTGTCTGAGTGAGGAATGCATTTCATGCAACTGGAAAAAGCCCTCTCATTTAAAAAGAGACTCTAAAAATAAGATTAAAATATTATTTATATTTTGGAAAATGAGATTATAAATGTAGTCCTAAAACAAGTCCAAGAGGAGAAAAACTCCTTTCATAAGAATTATACTGTACTTTATCAGTGCTTTATATACTTTACTGGGATCTTCCCATATGCTATTGTTTAGAACATTACAATCCATAATTAATAACTCCAGTGCTTATAAGTAACATAATGAGTAAGAATATGCAGATTTCTCTTTGTTTTAACCCTGATAAACAGCATATTCAGAGTTTAAAGATGATAATCTTTCAGAACTGTACTTAATTATAATCTGTTGTTAGTTTCTTTGATGAGAAAATACTTTGAGAAGAATCGCAACCCATGCAGCCACTAACTTCAGTCAACATAACATCTAATTTACTATTCAGAATAGGAAGTAAAGCAAACACTTTTCCATTAATACAACAAATATGAGAAAACTGTAATAACTCAAGAATTGGCACAACAACTCCATTTTCTAAAGCCACTGTCTTTGGATGTCTAAAACCATCTGTGCAGTCAGAATATTGGTTCTTCACTTCTTACTTGTTGTATTATGCCATTCGCCTCCTCACAGGTGCTAACACTCCAACATAAAGAACTGCCACAAACTAGTATTCCTCCCTAACAACTATTTCTTCTTTTCTCTAAACAGCGCTTGGAGTGGTGGAACAACAAGCTCTATATTTATGGAATGGTAAATTTTTAAGGTGTAGATCTAAGTGGTTAAAGGAGTAAAACATCAATTGCTCAGCCATCTGAAAAACCTGATGGGTACTATATTCCACCAAATGTGTGAGCCAGCCACCATATTAACTAATATTAAAATTTTGCGTGAGTTTTTGCAAGTTCAAGACTTCTCAAGCCATGGATTTCCTTTATCTAAAAGCTAGCTGTTTCCCACAACAGTCATTTTCTGTCTTAACTTCAGATGTTATATGATTGCTCTTATCTAATAATATGCAATAAATGCAAATCCCCAAATGCCACAGCGTATCAGGCTCTTTTTCTGTTACTACTCTTCAGACTAATCGACGACTCCTGCGTTCCCTTTCAGGACTGCTGCAGACAGGCTTCAATCTGCAATTTGATACTCTCTAGTGCAGATGCTCAATTACACATTTATTTTGAAGATTTTTGCTCTTCTGCTTAATATATATTTACAAACAGTCAAGTTTTACTTACTATTACATTGTTAGAATTATTTTTAGCAATCACAGTGATAGGGTTTATCTCTTTAAATGCATGAAAAGTATAAAGCTATTTTTAAATGAATGCTGAAGCTCTTCAGTCTCAATATAAAAGTTTGTACAGTGCCTATCACACTGCAGTGATTCTTGGACTTTCCAGTGTGACTTGCAGCTAAGTAACCTGTACACTTAGGTCTCGAATAGTAATAATTCCAAAGTGACAAGTCTTTGCGTGACAGACCACTAAGCTTTTGCATATTTTTTTAGCCGCTTAGTGCATAAGACATCCTGGATATCCTTCACAGTCAGTAAAAAAAGACAACTTTATCTCTATAATAACCAAAGAAAGGTATAAATTCACGCTAACTGAGATGAAAGAAGATACTGAATCCCAGTGGGATCAGTGGAAAAACCAGACAGTCTTGTCTCCTCTTCTGAAACATGATGAGCAATACAGAAATAGTAATGTTTTCATGAAGGGAAGAAAACTAAAAAATATTTTTTCAATACAAAACAAGTTTTAAAAAATGTTTATTAATTTCTAAATGTATGTTTCTCTAGTATATACACAGGAAAACAACTCAGGGAAATGCTCTGATTTAAAAGCTACCATAAATACATAGCATACAATTCATAGCTCCAATAAATCAAATTAAACCAATAAAATAAATAGTCCCTCTGCTCCATCAACAGAAAAAAGAAGACATGCACCTCCTTATACCACTTTCAAACATACCTAAAAACCATCTGATAATGTTCAATCTAATACCAATCCAGAAACTTAACATAAATAGAAATCAAGTGAACTGTATCTGGTTCTCAGACAAAATAATCCCGTTCTTAGACAATACTGGTGAACTGCAACAGGAGAACTCAACCATGGAAGTCAGGAAAATGAAACTGAAAGCAGAGCTGAGCAAAAGCAAGATCATACTCACTTGACCAGCGTATTAGATAGGAAAATGAAAGAGCAAGTAACTCAACAGTTCTATGTGCAAACCTATTTAAGGTAATAGGGGAAAAAATATCATCAGCAACACAAGTAACTCCACACAGGTTTGCAACAATATGACAGGCATAATCTGATGATTGATTTAATCTAAGGAAAACTGTTGTGAGGTAACTAAGCGCTGTACTTTGAAAGAGAAGCCTCACAAATACAAAATGAAGATAGAGCCTAGAAAAAAGTACAAAATATTAAATGGAAATTAAAAAAAAAACAAAACAAACAAAACAACAATAAACAAACGCAAACACCACATTTTTTTCCATATTTTTTTCCCTTTCAAAAGCATCCAGTCCAAATTTTCCAGAGAACTGAACTCAAAAAGGGAAGTAGATGTAGAAGCCTACTATGGAACCTCCAAGGTAGTTGGAAGACACTGAAACTAAGTGAATGGGACCTACGGCATACTCAGAAAGCAGAAAGCACCTAAGGCAAGACAAAATTTGACAATACAAAATTTTAGGTCAACCAAATTTTAAATCAACAAATACCTACAATATATTTGCCTTGATTTAATATTGAGACTGAAGTGAAAATGGTCTCAGAACACGGCTCCCCAAACTCACCACCCAGCTGTGCTCTTACAAAGGTCAAAGATGAGCCAGGAAGACAAGGTTTTTTTCTTGGGAGGAAAGGAGAAGTGGGAACAGTTCTGTCCTCTCCATGAATCAAAAAAAAAAACCCGACACACAGTTTTTTCCAGAGGAACTTGCATATATTTCCAAATCATTAATCTACTGCAGTGTGTGTCCACCCTGAGGGAAATTCCAGAGATGAAAATTAATGGCTATCTGGAAAGGTTCGACCAAAGCTTTTCCAGTGACATAACAGAAATAGAAATACCATCCACATGAAAGTCAAAGGGTCCCACAACAATTATTTGCACAAATTTCATTCAAGTATAAGTTAATTTTTTTGTTTCCTCTGGCATGATTGTATTAAATTTATGTGCTTAATATGTTTACTTTTGATTTTTTTCTTGTATCTCAGGTGTGAGATTTACAACCTGAAGTATTTATGGTGTAAGGCTTAATTTAATTCCAACAGAAAAAAAAATGGCATTTTGCCTCCATGTTTCCTTTCATTGGGCTAATGAGACTAATTATGGTTTATGTATTAAGTGCAGAACAAGGTGATATAGCTCTGCACCTCTACATTATTCGTTAATTTTGAAAACCATAATATTTTCTTGCTTTAAGCGTCTGTATGCTATTGACTCTCCTCACGGTTCTAGGGACATTCACCTTGTATCTAAAATTTACACAAGTAGCTGTGCTGATACATGCTTTTTTACTAATGAAATAATACTCTGTCTTAACAGATGAGTTTGCTGTGTACTCAGATATTAGTTTAATTGAAACACTGTAATAACAAAAGGAATAACTGCTCCTGCTTCTCTTCAGATCCAAATTAGACAAATTAATAAATGCATAGAAGAAGCTCAGCAACTGCAGAGATTGTGACAGGTAATAGATTACGTGCTAGGATGGGGAATTTTCTTCACAGCTGTATTTTCTGATAAGGCAGCAAAATAGACAATATGGTAAACTGGTACCTTTGCAGTACATTGTCATCATCATTTCTGCTTTAAGAATGTTATCATGTCAATAACTAAGCCTTTAAAAAAAGTGACATCTACTACCAGATGCTAGCATCACTTTTATTTATTTTACAAAAGACATCTCAGAATAAAAAAATTGATCAGAATTATTCCATTTTCTTCATTAGAATCATTTACAAACTGAATACTGCTCATGATTATTGCAGCAAAAAGCAGCCCACTGCTATTTCATACTGCTGTTGCTTGGCTAGCTAAGTCAACAATGCATTACACAGAAAAAAGAACAAAGCACTGTCTCCTTGATACTCACAACAGAAATAATCAATCAGCATTCAAATTTAGCAACACAGGGGTGTAAGAACTAGTCAATTGTGGTATTTTTCTTCCCATATAAACAATATTTTTACAAGGTGGTAGTGGCCAATATACAATATATAGAGCACAGAGTTTATGAAAAACTCAGGTAATCCCAGGTGATGACGTGAAGCTGTTGACAGATTCCCTAGGTGCTATCACTGAACATCCTGTTTTCACACTATCTTCTCCTTTGATCCAACAGTTCCCTCTGGCATTAGCGAAAAAATCCTAACAGACAAGCCTCAGATAAAACACACCTAGTTAAGCTGTCCTAATACCCCTAATTCCTGTTTTCTTCCACTGCAACTGTGGAGGTTCCTCTGGATTTTTCTGCTCTCAGGATTAGATGCTAAATTCAATGTACTCTTTGCCCATCTCTGAATTGACCCTGTCATGCTAGAAATTGCTGTGACTTTGCAATTTGAAACGCACTTCCATGTCAATCTTGAGAATCAGAATGATTATAAATGCTGCATATGATTGAACAGTGCATAGCACTGTGCAATGTGCTAGGATTAATTAAATTTCAAAGCAAAAAAATATATTTCACTAAAGCTTTAAATTGCCCACGCAGTCATCCACATTAATCATCTCATTTCATATCAAAACTGTTCATTTTGGCTACATGTTTTATTGCCTGAATATTAATTTCTTATTTGCCCAGTCCTACTTCTGACTCAAAACAGAGTGGGGTCCATGAATATCACTAAATTTTAATTAGTGATGAATTAAAAAAAAAGCCCAAAGTACATACACCTACATTAATAAAAGACACATCAAACTCAGCAAGTTAAAGCACATAATACTAAGAACTAATTAATAAAACTATGTTCCTAGTGAAGGTATCTGTACAATATTAAAGCTAACTGTTAATTATTTTTTCAGTGTTTAATCACCATTAACCTTCCTTACTGTAACTATATTCCAGTACTGTGTATACTTCTTTCCTAGTAAATGGGAGGAAATTACTTTTATTTTTTTTTATTTTGCTACATCTATACAGTAGCTGTTACCACCTTTGTTCCAATGAAGTGAAAAGGTAAGGAAAATTATATTAAATTAAAAAAAAAAAAAAAATTAAAACCTAAACCCAAAGACCTTCCTCTGGTTTCAGCAAAAGACACTGAATTAGGCCTAACCTCATCAGGAACAGCCTACCAAAATTAATAAAGGTCTGAAACTCACACATCTCCCAAAATGCCTGACAGGAGACCTGGTCTACCTCACCTAGCACACAACACCATGTGAGTGAAAAATGGAACTTCCATTGCTAATGGTCCCACATCTTCTTGCTGCTTTCCCATTTAGAGTCAATGAAATAGATTAGCTAATCCATTGTCAGAATGAAGAATAACAGATCAGAATAATCCTCTGTATGGTGCCAATACACCTGCAGGTGCTGGTGATGCTAAACAGGCTTTTTAATTACTTATTTACAATACTGCCAGGAGGCACTGTTAAAATGTCTAAATGCAAAATTGTTTAGATGACTGTATCTATCAGTTCATGATCTCCGTTTAACAAGACTTGCTAGTGGCAACTTCAGAACCAACCTTGAAAATCGCCCTGAATTCTAGTGGATTAGGAAAATACTTGAGGTCTGTGAAAATGAGCAGATCTGACAAAAGCAGACAAAAAGCCAGACAAAAACAATACACAGCACAATATTCACGCATTGCATATTGCCTCAACTTCACATGAGGCTGTCCGCTGCTAACCAGTATACAGCAAATAATTTCAGTCCAGCTAACATGATGAAGAAATTGGCAAATGGTCTACCTTTGCCTATCCTTGAGAACGCAGACCTTTTTTAACACTATGGATGTAAAGCCAGCGTCACTTTACAACATTTTCTTAATTTTCCTACTTTACATTACTCTCTCAAATTTCTACAATCCCCCCCAAAAGTCAGATATAAACACCTGTCTGCGTGATAAACAAGTTTCTGTGAGTCTTTGAAGACACTTTGTCAATCACATATTTATCCTGAGAAAAGCTTACTTGTTAAGAAAAGCTAGAATAACTTGACATATGTAATGTGTCATCAAAAACTCTTGCTTTTGTTTCCACTGGCTGAAACAAAGACTGGTAGATGTTAGGTAAAAGGATCATTGGTTTAAGGGAGCCAGGGAACAACATTTTACAGTTGGTGGCAGGGAAGTGCCAATCTAGAAGTCTGAGTAGTAAGTTGAGTTGGCCTGGGTGTAAAATCTGAGATTCTACAATGAAAACAAAAATAAAAATGTACAAAACTTCCTGAAGTCACCCACAGTTCCAGTCACACAATAAATCTGTGAGTAATTCCTCCTGAACTCCTGTAGCCTTTTATGTGAAACTGCAAAACCTTACATTTATATCACTCCCTCGTATCAAGCCTTCTCATTCTGTATAAGGCTGACAAAGTGTTGAAAAAATTGGTAAAATGAAAAACTAAACTTTTTTATAAATATCAGTAAATAACAGTGTCCTGGAAAAACTGTTTACTATCACTATAGCTGTTTTTAAACAAATTTTTCCTTGACTAGTTTTAAAAAATTTACATATGTCATATTCATGTATATACTCTAGCAGTAACTCAGTATTATTCCTTCATTTAAGTATTTATATTTGTATAGTATAGTGAATTTGATTCTGCATCAGCTATGAAAGTACTGATATTCCATACATTTTAAACAATACCAAACTGGTACTTCAAAAAAGGGAACTAGGTGTGTACAGTGAGAATAGATGTACCCATCGCAAGCAAAGAATTACACCTGCAGTAAAAGGCAGTCAGAGTAGATTAAAGAATTAAATGTGTTCCATACTTTTCAGCACTGAACATTCCCTTAAACAATCCAAAGGTCTGGATTCTGGATTGGCCATAAGTAGCTATTTCAAACTGTGTCTATCACAACATACAATTTGCTTCCAGCTCTTTGAAATACTGATAGTATAAGATAAAAAGACAAATCAAAGTTTGAAAGGTTCTAAAATCCTTGATTGATTAAATCCATGGATAAAAAGCATAGGAAGAAATTTACTCAGCTGTAACAAAGAGCCATTAAATTATGTTTGTTCCATGTCTTAATGAAGGTCATTAACACTTTCTCTGTGAAAATATTTCTTCTTGCTGAGGAGCTCATACGTCCTCTCTTTCATTTCATAGCTCAACATTTGATGCAAAATGCAAAATTCAGAGCTACAAATACACAAATAATGAAGATCAACATTTCTATAAATGAAAGCTTGCAGATCATAACTCAAGTACGTTGCAGAATTAACCAAACAGGGATTTGAAGAGAGTGCACCATCATATTTAAAATCTTCAGTTTGGTTAAAAATCTCTATTTGACACATTGATTTAAGAAGTGATGTATCATCATCCAGAGATCCCGTAGCAGTTGAGAGGGAAGAAAAAGTGGAGGTGACAGCCAAATTAAATGTGTGAAATCACAATGGCCCTCAGGCTTTTCCTTTGGGAGGCATTTCCTTCTTTGGGCCAGTTTTGTAAGGTTATAAATTTGTGTGACATAAATGGTAAAATCACTCATCTGTGATGGGCTAGGCAGAACCAGAAAATAACCTGCAGCACATAAAAAAGGAACCCAGTGATTTTTAACTGTTTTAGACACAATCAATCTCCAAGACAGAGATTTGGAGATAACTAGAAAAGCATAATTATTTAGCTTTTGTGTGTGTGCAAATAAACCGTACAGGCATATTTGTACATGGTGGTAAAGCATGTTTATAGGTGGTTAAAATGTACAAGTATCTTACTGGCTACCCACACAATCTTTGCGAGTACATACATTATCCCAATTGCAGGCTGTATATTTTCATCATTTAAATAAAAGCAAGTTTTCCAATATCCACTATACTCATTGAATTCATCTAAAGCAAGCATAGCTTTACGAAATGTTATATTCTGGCAACAAACGTCTTGCTCAAAAAGTGACCTACTACTTGTGGTTTAACCAGAGCTGGCAACTAGAACCACACAGTCACTTGCTCACCCTCCCTGCCTTTTCTCCGCCAAGAAGGGTGGGAAGAAGAGGGAAAAAAAGGAGGGGAACGGATAAAAATTCCTTGTGGGTTGACATAAAGAAAGTTTAATAGAAAGAGTAACAGAAAAGGAAAAATAACAACAATAATAACAATGACATAGGTCACTCTCACCACACAGTAAATTGGCCTGTCCCGACCAGTGATCGTGGATTCCTGCCCCCTTGGCTAACCCCCTTTTATATACTAAGCGTGGAGTCTATCGCAAAGAATATTTCATTAGCCATTCCATCATTCTGTCTATGCTTCTATGGGAAGCTGAAAAAAGTAGTTGAATAGTGTAAACATCACTTAGGAACAACTAAAAACAATAGGTACTATTGACATTCCTTTCACAGCAACCACTAGAAAGAAAATAAACTCTTTCCTAGCTGAAACCAGGACACTACTTTACTAGCTGTATGGACATTGACTGATCTCTGACATTATTCCGAAGTATACAAGTGTACTTAGGTCCATTTAACTGGACCTAACTAGTGACAAGTAAGTATCACATTACTTTATAGAGCTCTTAAAAGATGAGTTGGTTAAAACAGCGTTTGGCTGTGCTGAAAACGCATACAAACACCAAGGCTCTCAGCTATGAACTGCAATGCAGTCATTTCACATTGTCTTGTTTTGAGTGCGTTAACTCAGGCTAACACTGCATGACTGAAACTGGGTATTGAGTCAGGGAAATACTACATGTAACCCCAGGTGAAATGGGGGTTACCTGTAGTAACCTCACAAGACTGAATGTGTAAGTTAACGGTGTCTGGTAGCTTGTATTCCTCAGTAAGGCTGTGTGCAGGAACACTGTGAAAGAAGAACAACATTTGATGTGGTGGTGCTGTTCTCCCTGTTAGCACTGGCTTCAATAAGGTCATTTGGGAACATAGTCCTCAGAAAAGGAGGGCAGCCGTGACCCACCTTAAAATACTGGCTTACAATGGGAGCATGCAACAGCACAAAGGACTTAATACTCTGCCTTTCATTAGTGGTTCAAATCTGTGCTCCTGTCTTCTGACAAGCCCATGATATTCTGTGTGATACGGGTTTAGTCCAGTTAACAACAAACAACAATTGCATTGCATACTCTCTCCACTGTCCCATTTTTCCCCTCAGAAAAGAAAAATAAACATAACCACCATCTCCACATAATGTAGCCACTTAGAACAGATAAGGATCTGTCTCTTAATTTTTCTCCCTCAAATAATTGTGTTTGAAAGGCAAGCAGAAAAAGCACTGCAGCAGGAGTACTTTAATAGTGTCATTGCAAGGGAACTGAAGTGTACCAAAGGTGAACAGTATGCATGATAGCATTTGTATTTCTGGCATCTCCTCCTGAAGAAATAAGATATTAATCCTACAGACCAGTTTTCACCTTGCTCCGGAATATTTAGCACACTTTTCAATGACTGCAGCTCTATTTCTAAATCTTTCTATCGCCACTAAAGATTTATTACTACTATTAACTGTAAGTGCAATGGACTCTTACTGTTATTTCAAAGAGATTCCTCACGCTCAAAGGTCTGCTGTGGTTTCAGTAAGCGTTCTTAACCTAGATGCATTTCTTGTGAATACAGTAATTCTCAGACCTGTATATAAGTACCTAACATTTTGACATCTGTGCTCTCTTCAATAAAATTTATACCATGACCAATAGTACACATTAAAAAAATTGGTTCTGAATGTCTCCCCCTACCCCCAAAGTCTAAAATAATTTAAAAAAAACAACTTTGACATGCTTTCCATAACAAAAATACAGATCTTGCCCTGGAAGTTTCAACTCTGTAGGACCACACCTACTAGCTACACACAACAGTAAAATACAGAGTATCAGAGCCTGGTTTTCCTTTAGTTTACGCTACTTGTGGCCTATTATGTCATCACAGATCTGGTACCCTGCTTAGATCTGGCATATAGGCAGAAGACACTCGCTTTCTCCTATCATATTCTATACAGGAAGACGCAATAAACCTCTCCTGTTTCTAATGACTTGCAGCAATATTTAATAACAAAAGAGAACAGTGCTATAGACAGATGCCTACTTACAGCAGCAGAAGGAATTTTACTCACTGCTGTGTAAGGACAGTTTTGTGACAATCCATTAAAATTCAGACCTTTTAATAAGTAAAGAAGTGTCAAATATATGGGTAACTGTTTGTGTCTTCTGCATGAAAGTATATGGAGGAACCATGCTGTCAAAACTCAGTATCACTGGAATTGACTAGGTAAGTGAAAACCGTAACACCTGAAGTAGATTTTGTTTTGAATAAATTATTAAATGTCTGGATTTTAAGAAGAAATGCAAAACAGAAAATGTGCTGCTCAGTATTATACTTCCTCAGTTTTCAGTCTTTGAATTCTGGACTTTGCCCTGAAGATAGAATTTCAGTTAAGCCACAAGTACAACATAACCTAGCATAAATGAGGTTTGTTTAAAACAATTTTAATGAATTCAGAAACAGAAATAACCTTAATTGATCATTAAGATCAATACATTTAGTTTTCATGGCCTGTTTTCAAGCTTTAGAAGTACATTTATTTACAATTGGCAAAAAGAAAAAGCTTGTGATAAAATGTTTGCTTAACCATCAATTAGCAAAGACAAAATCTTTACCTTTCATATTAAATCATAGTCCTCAAAAAAGATTAGCAACCCCAAGAAAGCTCGTCCTCCCCTCTGATGTCTCTAAGTATCTGGCCTACACAGAGAATTTATAGCTACTTAATAGGTGGGAAAACAAAGGAATATCACAAGCACTGAACATCAAAGAAAACTCAACATAAAATTTTGCTTAAGATCATTTCAGTTTGAACATCCACAACAAGAGAAATCTCTCTAAAAGGGAAGTTTGTCACATCAGCAACAAGTTAAGGAAACCTATCCAAGTATGCAAAAGGGAAACAGCAGTCTGAGAATGACAATTTGATTCCAGATTTCTCTATATGTTTATGTCTCTAAGAATGCATGCAAGATGTCTAGTGATGTAGTGACGTGCCCAGACACGTTGGAGAATTCCACTAGGCATGTAGATGCCTAAATATGTAGAAAATGGTCCAGTCAGACCCACATCCTTCAGTCCTTTATTCATTGATGTTTTGTTGCATGCTGTCAGATGTCAGATCCAGAGACAATCTATATAGGCTCAGGAGAAGAACAAGTAACTCAAGCTATATGATCTTGCCCAACCTAATTTAGACTCTAGCCTGTGTTTAAACCAGCAAGCCTGTGTACAAACCACGAGTTCAGAACACTCTTTCCTTTAAAAATTTAGTCAAGTGTAGCAACTGCAATATTCCTTTTAGTTACAGGAAGCTGCAAGTGTTGTACATTTACAGGCAGTTATTTCTTAATTTATGAAATTTATGAAATCATAAAAACTTGGGTTGGGAGGGACCTTTGGAAAGCTCTAGTCTGAACTCCTGCTAAAAGGTACAGGCCTTCTTCAGCCTACCCCACAGCTTCTCTGTGCAATGTCACTCAGTGGTTGACCACCTTACTATGAACTTTCTTCATTATACCAGAAGTTTCCTGGTAGCAACTTCAGACCTCCTGTGCTCCTCTGAGAAAAATTTGACTCCCCCTTCTCTATAGCCTTCCTCAATTACGTCACCAAACAGTACAGATACATTCCCTCTTACAAGTTTTTTCTCCAAGGTAAAAAATATATTCCAGCCCTCTAACCACCTTACTGGTCCTTTACTGGGTTTGCCCTAATTTGTTAATCTCTTCTTCCAGGTTGCTGCACAACAAAACAGAGAATCCCACGTGTGTCCTCATTGTGTTGAGAAAGGAAACTCATCACTTCCCTCTACTTACTGGCCACTCTTGCCAATGCAGCCCAGAATGCCTTTATTGCTGCAAGGTATTGTTGACCCACGTTCAACTTGTTTCTTACTAGGAGCCCTAGATCCTCTTCTGCAGAGCTGTTTGCTAGCTAGCAGATCAGTGCCTAGCCTATACCAGTGTTCTGGGTTGTTCTGTCCCAGGTGAAGGACTTGTATTTGTCATTGATAAGTTTCAACGAAGGTATTTGTTCAATACAAAGTTGTTGCAAATCAGTGCAAAACCAGAATTAAATTAAGTAGCAAAGACCTGGCAAGCCAGTAGCTTTTTAAACTGGGGGGAGGGAGAATTACCATCAGTAACCATCTGGTATTCTTAACAGAGTTTATAAGCACTTTGCATCAACTACTAAGCCTCTGGAGAGCACTTTCTCCCACGTAAAAGGAAGGACTGTCTGGATTAGAATTAAGCCAGGTTATGTTTAGTAGGTTTTAAGACAGAGTAGACATAAGAAGCATTGCATTAAACCAGCTAATATGCAAATCGGCAATCAATGCAGAAGTGGTAGGCACATGTCTGTTGTCCCAGACTGAAAAATACTCAGCCCAAAAGACCTAGTTAATGCCTCTGATACTCTTCTTACTACAAATATCATACAAAATGTGATTATTAAATTCTGATCATATCACAGAAAACTCCTATATCAAGGCTTCATTTGACACTAAACATGGGGTTTCAGAAAATTCTTCCATTTCCAAAGTAAGCTGTTTGTTGCTGTTCATATTCACAATACCTGCATTATCAGCCCAGTGATTTACCACGATACTTGATTTTTTTAGATGGAAGAAACTGTCTGTGTAGTTCATCAACTAAGAATATCTTTTGCATATACAGATTATTTCTGGTTTTGTTACTGTACTATTTATGAGGCCTTACCAAGGACTTGGATAACACATTGCTTAACACAAATGAGAACAAAAAGAGACTGTTCATGCTCAAGAGATCATTCAGTCTAAACTTCATGCAGAGGATGATATATTGATTCAAAACAGACCAGGGAGACTATCAGGAAGCAATGAGGAACCATTGAGGATGGCAGTGAGAGCATATGAGTGGCTAACCAGTTCTCAGGTTTTGTTGGCATGAATGCAAAAAAAGAATAAAAAATAAAGAATCACGTTATCTTGGGAGTCTTGTATGATTTTTTTTCCTAGTGTTGAGGTGATAAAGTACAAAAAAGGGTTGGAGGTATCTGTCTGAAAAATGTGTCAACTGATGCCACGAAGACAGGCATTGTGGGCCAGTCAAGCAGGAGTCAACCTGTACCTACTGCTAGCAATGGTGACAGCAGGGCAGCTGTCAAGAGTCTTGCACAGGAAGGTGACCGCTTACAGGTCCCATGGGGGAACCAGAGAGAAGATGGTCAACAGTGGCATGGTATTGTGAGCAGATATAGCTGGGAAAGGCTAGCTTTGCCTAGCTTAGAGAAAAGAATGTTTCATTATTTCATAATTTAAATTTTATAGAAAAAAAATCTATAAAACTTAAGAACAATCTGCATGTGAAGACATAGTTATGTAGAAAAGTACACCCAAATCAGAGCCCAGAGAATTAATTTAAAAGCAGTCCAGTTCTGAGCTGCATGTAAAACCAAAGGGATAAGATGCAAGCAGGAAAAGAGTTAAAACATCTTTAGGCCTGAGCATACAACCTGTCTCATGAAGGTTCAGTCCTGACTCATCGCTGCCAGAACCCAAGAGGTCAACATGGATTCACATACATGCAGGAGATGACAAGTACAGCCAGGTTATAAAGCAGGGAAAGGAAGCTTTTCCCTCACACTTAGTGACATGTCGTTATAATCTTGGAAGAGTTTTAAGAAAGTCAACTTCCCTATTTTTAATAAAACAATGCCTGGAGATGAAAAAACATACTTTTTATTATTTAACTCAAAAGGCATTGAGAAACCAGTTCATGATCCTGATCAGCACTTTCATCATGTGACTTTATGGGCTCTGAAATGCTGCTGGTGATCAATCGACAGTGACCTCAAGCTCACACAAGGGTCAATAGTGAGGGAATTTGGGAAATTGCCCTGGTGCAAGTATATATATAAAAAAAAAAATGCAACACAGAGGCTCCATGAATATCATCACATGCTTTTAATTAGCTCATGTTCCCTAGCAAACTATCATGGCATAATGTATGAGAAATCAGTTTTTATAACTGAGTCAATGATTCCTTTTTCAATGGCAAATTAACTTGTTCTTAGTGTGTTTCTTAACAGTCTAGAAAATTGCCTGGAAAATAAATAGTGTACCAATTCCACTTTATAACTCCTAGCACTGGTCCCATGACTTTAGTACTCTAACAACATTAAAGCCCTTTGGATTACAGAATTATAATAATGAAAAAAAATTATGCCTGTCTGGAAGACCCCAGTTAGGATGTAATTACGATGTGAAATCACAACAGCAAAATAATTGAAATGCATGGCTGCAAGGGCCTAGTTACGATCATATAAAAATGCTTTCACTAAGCATTCACTGCCATGATGAATATTTTGTATCACTGGAATTATGGCTATGCTGTCTGCAAAGACTGTACATCTACGCTGGTTATAAGCAATATGTACATCAGTGAACTGCAGCCTACAATATATTTCTATTAGCAATGGGCAAGTAACATCATTTTTATTAAATAATTAGTAAAACCACTACATGTTGTCAATGCTTTCAATACACACTTGGAAAGAAACTGCTTATCTCTGTTCTTTCCTGTTTCTGTATGTTAATCTTTTAGCGTAGAATTATTTGCTTGTTAATACCACAACACAGAGGCTAGTGTTACATTATTACAAAGGGAAGATACAGGGATATACCTTACAACTTCTATATTTGAGCCATGAGAATACCTTGCTTGCACACCTAAGCTTTCCAGAAGTTTCCTTGATTTTGTCAGCAAGCATCATTTATACACACACACACACATATATATACACATCTATCTACGAGGTATTTAGTAGCTTCTGTACTGAATTTTAGTTAAATATTGACACAGTCATTTCAATTTATCTCAAGACAGCATGAAAAGAAGTCTAGTAACAGGGAATTCCTCAACCCTCTTCTTGATATGGGTCAGACTTTAACAGGTGGCTGCGAATTTGCTGCTGTGGGGACAGTACTTCCCACTCGCAATTCCAAACACCCCCATAATGCTTACTGCGACTGTTTAAATGAAATGCTATTTTTAGAAAATATAATGTATTTTCCCAAAAATTTCAATTCTATATAGAAGGTGTAACAAAGAAAAAGCATTACGGCCATGTTCTCCACACTCATAACTTGACAATCAGAGAAGCCAGGTGTACTAAAGTGTTCAGAATGTCTTAATTATGAAAAGATCCACTTCCCAGTTTAACATGTCGTGTAAGTGGAAGGAACTGCATTTGTGGATCAGCTAGCTACTGAATGCGTAAGCATCATGAAGGTCCCCCTATATGTTGCATAACCTTGTTCTTTTCCTTAACCCCACACGAACTAATTGCAGAGAGATTTGGTGGCTACCCTTACGTTGTCATCATCCTGGAGAACAGACAACTTTGATCATCCAATTTGTTGGGAGAGTGCCTGTGGTAAAACAGTGTTATCAGTAATTAAAAAATGGGGTTGAGATCCATCATTTTTGTTCCAGCAATAGAGAGGACTGACAAAAATCGATTAGTAGAGTTTAAAGAAGTCCTCAACTGCCAAGTAATGGGTAACAAAATTAAAAGCAAGTTGGGCGTACACTGCTTTTATAAAATGTATTCTGTGTTGCTGTCTGCACTAACACAGTAACATTCACCTGGAGATACCTTTTTGGGTTGTTTTGGTTTCTCTTCTTTCTCGCTACTCTTTGAATTACTTACAGTGCTCCAAAGTGGCTATAAATAGACATGTTTATGCACCTTCCTTCTGTAAGTAGATCTGAAAACCCACAGGTCCAAGCATGACAAACGCAATGTTTGTAAAATTGTGTAAACAAGCAGTACCAAATAGTTTATTTGTATGCAGCCTGTTTAGCCATAAAAACTTAGATAATTTAATTTCTTTTATTAGAAGTTTAATCACTGCACTGTACAAATAGGCAGAGTAGCTTATTTCTAACAACAAATGATCAAATGGCAAGGAATGCCTCAAAGGACTCCGCCATCTGAGAACTCAGCTCTCGTTTACACTCATGATCCTCTGACATGGAAGGAGGCTTAGAGATATAAACAAGGGTGACTAGTCCACTTTATTGAAGCCTATAGAACCAAACTGCTAGTATGAATATGTCAGGAATCCAACCTTTCATAGGCTTAATGGTCTACTGAGAAAGCTTCTGTGTTATTCAAATAGCACAAATAGCCTTGTGCTATTTAAAATTCTGAATCTAATTTTGATGCAGTTGGTATCTTAGAGTCCTTCTAATTGATGGTGAGCAAAGGAATAAAATCAGGAAAATGAGCTAAGTTAAAATGAGACTGTTGCAACACAACCATGCACTGTAAAGAAGCAGGGAACAAACAGTACATCTGCTAGAAGACAAAGGTTCCTAAATATTTTATAAGAAGCCTTCCTTTTCTGTAATAGCCTGGGTCCTTCAGGCCCAAGCTGCTTACCTACATACATGTATTCAATTTGCTGCTACGTCCCAAGTCCCCATACTCCTATCTCCCCTCTTCCCCAGGGAAGCATTTCTACACCCTCTCTCCACAGCTCTGCCCCATGAGAGCCTTGCTTTATCTCCTGAGCCTGGGCATGCCCAGGGAGGGCAAGCACGGACCTGCTCGCAGGGCTGCTGCTCTCACCGAGTCACGCAGGGCTGGCTCAGCCTGCCTGCTTGCCACGCCATAACACAGGAGGGGAGACGCAACAGGGTGAGACACAGCCCGTCCCCATCACCTGAACAGACACAAAAAAGCATAACCCTAGGCTCATCTTCAGCCATTTGTCCTGCTGACTTCTGTGTCTCCCCTCCACCCTGACTCAAAATAAACATTATACTTTTTGGATGGCTAGAGAAGTGTCACTGGGATAAGAGGAGTAAAAGACAAAAGGAGGGAAAAGGCTAGACAGCTTTTTCCCTGGATTTCCTGCGTTTCCCTGACTGCATTCCACCTTGCCCTTGGGAAGCCTCCCACACAATATGACAATGTTGCTGGACAGTTGTATCATCTACTCTTTATTATGCCTGTATAAATCCTGTATAATTTTTTTTTCATTAGTTCATCTGGATATATACTCTTGTGTATGAGAACAAAATGTATCCCTCTCCTCTTAATTGCTACCATGCAGTCTTCCACTTATTGATTTATTTATACATACTGAAAAAGAAAACTATTATCCAAAAAAACCATTATAATCCTCATTAAATCCATATTAGCTGTTAATGCACTTTGTGGATCGCTTATTTATGTTCAATATAAACATATTCTTACATAAGCATTGGTGTTGACAAATACTTACTTAGGCGTACTCTAAGCAACCCCTGTAATAGCATCAAGACAGCAAAGACTTTACTCACCAAGCCATCCTGATCCAGAATTGGGTATACACATATCTGTTTCAGCACTGGGCAAAACAAATCCAACTACAAAAACTTCAACCCCATCAGCCATTAGGGCCATTCCCAACACAAAGAAGAGGGCCCACTGGAAACGACCATGGCCACATTCTTGTATTATCAGTTCGTACTGCTGTGCTAGCTCTTCTTCATCAGCCTTCCTCTCTGTTTCCAGTTCATGACGATCCTTATATTCATCACGCATAGGCTGACCTAAGGCCATCGTGCCATCCTTGCTCTGCCCCATGTTGGGGATTCCCTGATACTCCCCTTCATAAATTTCATCATCTTCATCATGCCCTTCAGTTGCTTCACTTGAGCCTTCATCATCATTAGCTTCTACACCATAATTTCCTCCTTGGACGTAGTAATCATCATCATCTTCCTCATCTTGGAACCGGTTGTAGGACCTCTGTGTGTAGCCATCCTGAGCTTTGTCAACAGCTTTATTGACTTTTTTCACTGCTTGCCTCTTCACCTCTTTGGCAATATCTTTCGCCCCTTTCACTAACGAAGTCCTATCTTTGTATGTTTCCTCCATGTTGTATCAAAGAAGGGTTGTTGTTATGCTGCAGGGGGACCTGCTGAATACCGTTTAGAATATCTATTGCGTGTTGGACATCAGTAGAAACAGTCCAAGTACACGTGACACCCTGATATTCAACCTGCAAAACATGAGAGAAAAAAAGTTTATACGTTGCTCCTTCTTAGTTGCTTCTTCACACTGATATGGTACCATACCAATTCTTTATTTAAGCACTGGATGCCACAGTTCAGGGCTTCAAATATACAAACCTGGATTTTCTTCAGAGATGGAAATATCCCAGATTACAAGGAAAATTCTCTGAAAAGAAATCTAGTATCTCTACTGCTTTTCAGAATGAAATTTATTACACTCTAGTCTTTCAATGGATATCAGGTTTTATTCTGAAAGAAAACAAGCAGTTCCATGCACCATACATCATATCAACTCTGTCTGCAGTGTCCTTCCCCATTTGAACTCCCTACTATGTAATAAAAGGCTACAAATATTAGTTTTTCTCTCAGTGAGTTGAGTTAACATGAAATATCTGTTCTCTGCCCAGCCTCCCACTTACACAAATCTTGCAGTCTCTCAAAGCTGACTGAACTTGGCCAATGCATTCACAGTGCATTCACACTAAGCCTTAGCAATATGTAGTCCCACTCTAGAAAATCAGCACAGGGAGCTGAGTGTATGGAAGTGGTGTGACTTTCAGGCTTTGGAGATTTCCAATACCTAAATGACGGACAGACACATCCCTCTCTCCGCTGTCCATAGTGACAGTAGAGGCAGCCTGGAGCAACTGTGTATCATCAGCTAATTCATCCCAGAGTGTGTTAGTCCGGCATGAGCTCACCCCAATCTAGCTGCATGAAAGCACCAAGACATTTTGTCCTGGTCCCCCTCCCTGTTCCCCTACTGTACCTTTACATCTCTTCTTTTGTGCAGCCCCAGGATCACAAACACAGACACAATGTGTCAAGAGCAGCTTGCTTATTTGACCAAAGACTAACCATTCCCTTCTTTTCTGGGCAATTTTCAGGCATATCAGCAAGGCAATTTGCTCATCACACATCTACACAGTCACTAGGGGTAGTAGAAAGAAATGGCAGCAGCATGTAAGCAGAGGGAGGGAAAAAATGCAGGATCCTTCTTTGGCAACAGTCCATAGTTAGAACAGCTGAAATCAATTACAAAACTGCACCATTACTTATGTGTCTGAAGTTAAGGGGAGGTGAATCTGGGCACTGCAAAAGGATTGCAGCAGCCTTACCTCCGGGAGAAAGCAGGGTAGATTTTACGTAGTAGTGCATCCAAGAAAACACCACCTGATTCCAGCTTGGGGAAAAGGTTATTTTTAACTATGATCACTTTAATGATCTATTTTCCAGCATAACCTCAGAAAAAGCTGCAGTAGTACAACTAAGGAGGCAGTGAGATGTAATGCAGGAGTGAGAATTAATGGCTGGAAATTTCTGAAGCAAATCCTATTCCCCTTGCTAAAGTGGTGTGAACTAACCCCCCGAAAGAAGGCGGGGAGAAGACCAGGGTAGTGCTTTGAGAAGCTGTCCTTTACTCATTCGATTGTAAACACTGGCCCCAGAAGTATATTCCAGACATTAAGTCTGATACTGTGCTGAGGGACAGGAAGAATTACAGACTGCATTAGATAAACTAAGGTCATGATGTACTTCTGATAAAAGAAAACCAACCCTAAAATCACAGATATGCAGATACTGCAACTTAAGAAGCTAAAAGATATTTCCCTAGCTTACCTTATAATGACTATAGAAATTCAGCTATAGTGGAAAATGTCTTTATTTTTAGTCCCTTCCTATAGACTGATTTCATACACTCTGGATGTTTCTCAAAGAAATCAGATGTGATGGCACTATTCAACTATTCAATGCAAACAGAAGCATTTACTGGAAGAGAAATGCAGCCTTAAAAAAACCCAGGATGTAATATTTATAACTGAAAACTCTAGCCTGATTTTAGGTACATGATGATCCTTCTAAGTAGGTCATCCTGGTGAATCTTTTATGCTAAGGCAGTTTCTCTAATGACAGCTTTTCAGTTTTCAAGGCACTCCTTAGAAGTTATTCTTTGGGTACTGAATTAGGCATCTGGTCTTTACTGTTACCTGTGTGTGACTACAGTATCTGCTAGCTGTTATTGAACATGCAATGCATAAAAACATTCACAGGGTCTGCTGTAGCCTTCAACAAACACTTTCAAGTATTTCATGGACTCCTAACAGGTACTCTTCTGAGGGTTACTGATTACAAAGTGTTCCTAGATTCTGAATGTTTTAGATTATTTTAGAGTGTGTATGCACCCTATTTAAACTCTGAATTCCTCTAATTCATAGAATCATAGAATGATAGGGGTTGGAAGGGACTTCTGGAGATCATCTAGTCCAACTCCCCTGCCAGAGCAGGGTCACTTTAGAGCAGGTTGCACAGGAACGTGTCCAGGTGGGTTTTGAATGTCTCCAGAGATGGAGACTCCACCACCTCTCTGGGCAGCCTGTTCCAGTGCTCTGCCACCCTCAGGCTAAAGAAGTTCCTCCTTGTGTTTAAATGGAACCTCCTATGGTCAAGTTTGTGCCCATTACCTCTTGTCCTGTCACTGGGCACCACTGAAAAGAGCCTGGCCCCATCCTCCTGACACCCACCCTTTAAGTATTTATAAGCGTTGATAAGGTCCCCCCTCAGTCGTCTTTTTTCCAGACTGAAGACACCCAAATCCCTCAGCCTTTCCTCATAAGAGAGGTGCTCCAGTCCCCTGATCATCTTTGTAGCCCTTTGCTGCACTCTTTCCAGCAGTTCCCTGTCCTTCTTGAACCGGGGAGCCCAGAACTGGACACAGTACTCCAGGTGCAGCCTCACCAAGGCAGAGTAGAGGGGGAGGATGACCTCCCTCAACCTGCTGGACACACTCTTCTTGATGCACCCCAGGATGCCATTGGCCTTCTCGGCCACANNAGAGGACTGGGCCCAGTACTGACCCCTGGGGAACACCACTTGTCACTGACCTCCAACTAGACTCTGTGCCCCTAATCACGACCCTCTGAGCTCTGTCTTTCAACCAGTTATCTATCCACCTTACTATCCATTCAGCTAACCCACTCTTCCTAAGCTTCCCTATGAGGATGCTGTGGGAGACTGTGTCGAACCCCTTGCTTAAGTCAAGGTAGACCACATCTACCGCCCTCCCCTCATCTATCCATCCAGTCATGCCATCACAGAAGGCTATCAGATTAGTCAGACATGATTTCCCCTTGGTGAATCCATGTTGAGTACTTCTGATAGCTTTCTTTTCCTCCACATGCCTTGTGATGACGCCCAGAGCGAGCTGTTCCATCATCTTTCCAGGGATGGAGGTGAGGCTGACAGGCCTGTAGTTCCCCGGGTCCTCCTCCTTGCCCTTTTTGAAGACTGGAGTGACAATTCTTAGATTACTGTTTGGTTGGGTTTTTTTTTCCCAGTGAGTACAGTTGTCTTTTAAGGATTTTTAGTTGTCTGATTCCATTTTACTGTAGGATCTGTTTATGGAGGGAAGACAGCAGCAGTTTAGGAATACTGGATGAACATCAAGTCTAAATGGTTTGCCAACACTGTCAAAACCGTGCTTTGCACTCCTATAGTACACCTACCTCATGAGTTCAGCTGACTCTAAAAACACAAATTTGCAAAAGCAACTGAGCTTACCCTGTAGGTTATGATAGACCAGGTATGTCAATAAGGAATTACACCTGTTCAAACTCACTAACAGCATAATTCTGCCAGAAAAAATCTGCACTTAGACTAACTCCAATTTCTGCCTGGGCAGACAGAAAGATGTACTGAGTACAAAATCAGAAATTTCTCTTTATCTTGCCAAAGTTTCCAAGCAGCACACCTAATCTGAACACTGTTCTTTTAAACAGCTTTGCTTTCTCAGTGAACTGAAATCCCTGCCTTAAGGGTGGTAAGAACAAAGAGGAATTATTTACAGCCCATGCATGATAGCTCCCCACCCTTTTAATTATGTTGGACTGATCGACTACAAGTAAGTAACTGGAAAGTCTGAAAGAGTGAGGATTACTGGCTACCTGAGTAGCATAAAGCAGCAAAAGCACAGATGAGAGTCTAGCCATATACTCAACTGTCCTACCCATCAAGCCTGCTCACTTTCACTAAATTTAACACCATATTCCTATTCAATTCCTTCAATTTAAAAAAAAAAACCCTAGGAAAATGGTGATTTCAGCTGAAATACTATTTCAAGAAATATCTAAAAAAATTATTTTACAAACCATTCAAAGATTCATGCACCAAAAAACCCCAAATTATTTGTTTGCTCTAATATTTATTCTTTTCCATTTTATTATATTCACAAAATTCAGTATTGTTACCACTTTGTACATATCTGAAAGAAAGGTCAGACATTACAAACTAAATCAGTGAGGTCCCATGAAGCTGCAAATCTATGAGATGTCAGAAAACCCATTCCCCAAAGACTTATATCTATGCTTAACATAAGCCGTGAGAAGACACACTGAAGACTAACAACACTTGATATTAATTATATGCATATCTTCAGATAATAAATTTTTCAGAATAAACCTGGAAGTCACACTCAAATGGAGCTATAGCATTTCAGATACACTTGGGGACCTAGTACAGCATCTTTCCTGCTTTTCTTTTCAATCTGTAGTTCCTTTTCAAAGAAAAAGAAAATACTAAAAAACATTTCTTATTCAAGTTGATGGCTTTTTAAGTGCACATTTTACACAATATTTTGATTTCTGTTTTACTACCTTCATTTTTTATTATCAATGACCTTTGCATGGATACAAGTGGTTTTTCTCTTCTGAGTTTATCTGTTGTTCCAAGTTAGTCTTCATCTGAAGGTATAATCTTCTGTTAGATCATAACTACTTACAATTACACTACTCTGATGTGTCAAATGATTTTATTTCCAGGCACCTGAACTACATAAACTCACAAACAGAGGATGCTTTTTCCTTGAATATGCTCTCAGTTATAAAAAAAAAAAGGTAAGAAAAAAACAGAAAAGTATTGCCCATTGCTGTGCCATGACCAAGAACAATAGTATTCAAATTTTACTAAAGTTCTCCAACAATTTTTACATGGTACAGTTCAAATAACACAAAGGATGCAATCCTACAGACCTGAGCTATATGCAGAGGTGCATCATTGAATTTGCTGGGAAACCTGCAAACTTCCTCCCCATCTCTTCAGGCATAAAACTGTTCTGGAAGAGCTGTTCTTTTATTGTTCCAAGGTAGTACTTGCTTCAGTATGCCCCGATAAAGAATAGATAACTCAATAAAAGGTATTTATTTATAGAAGTACTATACATATTTATTTATAGAGGTAGGTAGTTATTTATAATAAATAAGACCTGGCACCAAAGCTGGTAAGTGTGATTCTTTTCAGGTAATTTTAGCAGGTTAAAAGATAAGCTAAGTAAATTTTCTTTCCCGCATGTTGAGAGTCAAACACAAAGGATGCAACTCTTCTATCTCAGGCTGCAGTTGCCAAAAACATGAAAATAACTGCAAGGCTGCAGTGCCACTAACAGTGGCGATCCCCAGCGCTCTCCCAGTTGGGATGGCGTTCTCACCACTTGTCCTGTACCAGCACTTTTCACTATTCATCCTCAGTGCAGCCACAAAGCATGTACACAAGATGAGCCTGGGAATTCATTAATCTAGTACACACCAAAGATCCTGAGGTAAGCAGGGGCGAGGGTTTCAGGGTACACTGCAATCTCTCCCTTCCTGTTTTATTCCTTTCCTTCCTCATTAAACCAGCAGAGATAACTGTTTCTCTCTCTGCACTGTATGATCTACCTGCCCAGCTTCTTTTAAACTATTTAGCTAATTTATCTAATTAGAATGAAAACAGAGGAATCACTTTTGTTTTTTCTTCAAATTTGGTAATCTTTGTAAAAAAAAAAAAAAAGGAAATTTTTGCCTGAAACTGTGTTCATTTTTTCTGTGTACATCAGCCATGAATAACAAATACTATCTTTAACTGCCTCTTAGGGCTTTAACGTATCACCAAAACCAAATAACTCTACTAATTCTTATCTTGCAGTGCTTTTGATCACAGGGCTAATTCTTCCTCACTTACAGCTGGATATATAAGCACAGAAACAGGATCTGCAAAAGAATGTTCTGCTTAAAGAAGTACAAACCCAAAAAGCTAATGGTATAATGGAATTAGAGCAAATACATATGTAAGACCAAAAATTAAAAACTATCCAGTAAAAATCAGGAAATCTTAACTGAATCATCTGCGATAAAAATTCAATAATATTGTAAAAATCAATTCTTCTGTAAGTGAGGTAGACAGAGTAGAAAATAGTAGGTGCAAAGTTAGGAGGTGGGCCATTCTTCACTTTATACTTGCATTATATTACTCCTCCCTGCATGACTTCTATGCTGTAAATATCTTTCAAAGAATATCCTGAAGGAGGGTGCCACAATGCCAATTACTCTGCACAAATCTGTGATGCACAGGTACTACAAAACAGCAACTGTGCAAACACCAGACTGACAGATGACACAGAACAGCACTGAAGCTTAGGGAAAACACAGGAAGGTTGAAGGGCATCTTGTAGAGCAAGCTGTATTACAAGTTGGAATTAAGCGCCTTTCCTGTCTTCCCGGAATAAAACAGGCAAGCTTTCTTTACATTTCAGGAGGAAATATGGGGTCAGCATCCACCGGGAAAAACTTTCTGAAAAGAATCAGCTTTCCGTGCTGCTGGCTTTCTGCCGGGCACATCATCCCTGCGCCTGCAGAATTAAGAGTCCCAAGACTCTTCTCAGTTCTGAGATAATACGACCTGCCAGCTCCCTCCTTTTCTGCTGCTGGTTTATATTGGCCTCCTCGTGGGGAATCAGCTGTTGTAGCCAATAAACCTTGGTAAGAGAGTAGTGGTTTCTTGGCATAATGTTAAAAGATACTTTAACACCCTGGTTTTCAACCCACACTGCCTTCCAGGCACTTTGCTATTCACTCAAAGCACATATTCATTCTTTTTTATCTTTAACACCTGGTACTTTTTATTGTTTGTAACAGGAAATGAAAAGTTGGAAAACAAAATCCTTTTTTACAATTCCATAGTTCTCATTTCCTAAATATTTTATTTTGCTACATTTTCAGCATGGTTAACAGCTGAACTCACCACTTCAATTTTATTTCTCTGTTTCACAAGCTCAACATCAGAATGATGCTAGTTCTGAGAATCCCAAGCACTCATGTTAAGCTGTTCCTCATTCAAAGACGTTTGCATTGTCTCTCCTGAGCAAAAAAAGTAACACACACTATATATAGTGCTTTCTGTGACTGAAAGCCTGTTTCCTCGTTGGCATTCAGCCAGCATCCTTGATTAACTATTTTGTGAAAATAGATAAATAATGAAAATAAGAATGACATACCGAGCTTTTCTAGTGAGGGACTGCTTCAGCTGTGGGAATCTGAGAAACTGAGCATTCATCTATTTGACCTAAATAGCAAGGGGGAAAAAAGGAATAATTCCAGGTGTATAGTAAAATGAAAAGAGTCTGGGTGAAGAACATAAAATACATCAGTAAGTCTAGCTAAAAAATAATAATTTATGTGTATATGTGTAGATTTGTATATCTATTAATATATACATATAATTAATATATATTAATATATTGTGTATATATATGCATATATACAATGAAATGCTTCACCATAAACAAATCATTAGTAACAAATAACTTTGGATGGGAAGAATTCACAAGTTCACTCAAAAAAAGAAACACTTGTGCTTGGTGGCTGTATTGGGTTTGCATGGCAAGTTTTTGCTACCAGAGGGGCTACAAGGGTGGCTTCTGTGAGAAGATGACAGAAGCTTCCCCCATGTCCAACAGAGCCAATGCCAGCCAACTCCGAGATGGACCCGCCACTGGCCAAAGCTGAGCCCATCAGCAATTGTGGCAACACCTCTGGGATAACATATTTAAGAAGGGGAAAAAAACCACTTCTGTGGAACAGCAGTCAGAAGAGAGGAATGAGAATATGTGGGTGAAACAACTCTGCAGACACCACGGTCTTTGAAGAAGGAGGGGGAGGAGGTGCTCCAGATGCCAGAGCAGAAATTGCCCTGCAGCCCATGGTGAAGACCATGGCGAGGCAGGCTGTCCCCCTGCAGCCCATGGACGTCCATGGTGGAGCAGATAGCCACCTGCAGTCCATGGAGGACTGCGTGCCAGAGCAGATGGATGTACCCGAAGGAGGCTGTGACACCCTGGGAAGCCCATGCTGGAGCAAGCTCCTGGGAAGACCTGTGAAACCGTGGAAAGAGGACCCAATGCAGGAGCAGGTTTTCTGGCGGGACTTGTGACCCCATGGGTAGCCACACTGGACCAGTCTGTTCCTGAAGGACCGCACCCTGTGGAAAGAACCCACACTGGAGCAGTTTGTGAAGAACTGCATCCTGTAGGAAGGACTCATGTTGGAAAAGTTCATGGAGGACTGTCTCCCATGGGAGGGACCCCATGCTGGAGCAGGGCAAGAGTGTGAGGAGGAAGGAGCAACAGAGACAATGTTTTATGAACTGACTACAATGCCCATTCATTCTCCATCCCCCTGCCCCACTCGTTGGGAGGAGGTAGAGAAAACTGGGAGTGAAGTTGAGCCTGAGAAGAAGGGAGGGATGAGAGGAAGGCATTTTAAGATTTAGTTTTTATTTCTCATTACCCTACTGTGATTTAGTTGGTAATAAACTACATTAATTTTCCCCAGGTTGAGTCTGGTTTGTCTATGATGGTAATTGCTGAGTGATCTCTCTAACTCAACCCACAATCCTTTTACTATATCTTCTCTCCCTGTTCAGCTGAGGAGGGGGAGTGATAGAGTGGCTTTAGTGGGCACCTGGCATACAGACATGGTCAACCCACCACAGTGGCACAGACGGTTTTTTTCGGAGTTTGTTATCCCACTAATGCTAGAAAGCAATGAAGGAAATGAACAAACAAAGCATTCTCTGATAAGTATTTTAATAGAGAGGCATATCATTGCTATATCTCATTGAGCTGGATACACCAAATGCAAATTTAGGATGGGGAATGTATCCCCTGGGTTAAATCAACATTTACATAGGGTAGATTTAAGCCCATGCATCAAGTCTGCAGAAATGGACCTGAGGGTCTAGGTGAATAACAGGCTGAACATGAACCTGCGGAGAGCCCTTTCCGCCATGACAGATGGGTCACATCCTACGTTGCATTAGCAGGAGTGTTGCGTGCTTGCTGAAGGGAGTTTTTGCCTTCTACCTGTGTAGCCACATCTAGACTACCATGTCCTATTTCAACCTCCTCACCACCACCACAATCATAAAAAAAACAAAGACAAACTGGAGAGGGAAAGGATCACCAGAGTGGTTAGAGGCCTGCAATGCATGATATACAACAAGAAGAAGCTGTGTTTGCTCAGCCTCCAAAGGAGAAGGCTTAAGGAGGAATCTAATCACTACCTTCCACCAACTAATATGGCCAGATGGCTGTGCCACCATTCAGCAAGACCTGGACAGGCTGGAGAGTTATGCAGAGAGGAACCTTATGAAGTTCAACAAGGGCAAGTGCAGGGTCCTGCACCTAGGGAGGAATAACCCCATGCACCAGTAGAGGTTAGGGCCTGACCTGCTGGAGAGCAGCTCTGCAGAGAGGGACCTGGGAGTCCTGGTGGACAACAAGTTAACCATGAGCCAGCAGTGCGCCCTTGCAGCCAAGAAGGTGAATGGTCTCCTGGGGTGCCTTAAAAAGAGTGTGCATAGCAGGTTGAGGGAGGTTATCATCCCGCTCCACTCTGCCCTGATGAGGCCACATACCCCCCTGCTGCCAAAACCTTGCCACACAAACCCAATACAGCTACCAATCACAAGTCTTTTTTTTTTTACTGAACTTGTGAATTCTTCCCAACCAAAGTTATTTGTGTCCAGTTCTAGGCTCCCCAGTTCCAGAAAGGGAACTACTGGAGAGAATCCAGCAGAGGGCTACGAAGATGATCAAGGGACTGGAGCACTTCGTTTATGATGAAATGCTGAGAGACCTGGGTCTGTTTAGGCTGAAGACGAGAAGACTGAGAGGGTATCTCATCAATGCTTATAAATATCTAATGGATGGGTGTCAAAAGGATGGGGCCAGACTCTTTTCAGTGATGCCCGGTGACAGGACAAGAGGCAACAGGCACAAACTGGAACACAGAAAATTCCATCTCAACATGAGGAAAAACTTCTTTACTTCAAAGTGATAGGGTGGCTTTGGTGGGTACCTGGCCTACAGCTATGGTCAACCCACCACAGTGGCATAGACTGGTTTTTTTTGGAGTTTTTGGGTGACAGAACACTGGAACAGGCTGCCCAGAGAGGTTGTGGAGTCTCCTTCTCTGGAGATACTCAAACCCGCTTGGATGTGTTCCTGTCCAGCCTGCTCTCTAGGTGAACCTGCTTTGGCAGGGGGGTTGGACTAGATGATCTCCGAAGGTCTCTTCCAACCCCTACCATACTGTGATTCTGTGATTATAAAGACAACAGAGTCAGGCTCTTTTCAGAGGTAAAGAATAAAAAGAAAAGAAGAAACAGCTGCAAGCTGCAGCAAGGGAAATTCCAGACAGTTATACAGAAGACATTCCTCACGGTGAGGCTGGAATGGCTGCACAGAGGAGCTCTGGGGTCCTCAGCCTTGGAGGTATTCAAAACTCAATGGACAAGACCCTAAGTCCAGGTTTGAGACTAGATGCCCTGCAGAGGTCCTTCCCCACCTAAATTATTCTATCATCCTAATACATATTTTTTAAAAAAAAATCAGTTGTCCAGTATTAAATGAAGAGCTCATTTTTATAAATGAAAATTGTCAAGTGCTGAATATGACAGTGTACAAATATATCTCTCACAGAATAACTGAAAAAGTTCAGAATCCAGTCTGGAAAACTAGAGAGAGACTAAGGGACACCTCAGTGGACTCTGGAGGACAGGTGGCACGTACCAAAGGTCACAAAGCCTGAACGGTTAGCTAAATCTGGTTAAACAACTGTTGCCCATGTGAGAAAAGGAAAACAGTCTTCTGTTTTCATACAAATTTGATCTTGGAGGAGCATTTGGCAAAGATGTCAGATCCAAACAGGAATTAAATATGGATCAAGTATTTGTGAAGTCCCTGTCATGTGCCATAAAAATGCCAACATTTTTATGATTTTGCTCTTGTTCAAAAGGTCTGATCTCCAGTGATTTTGAAACACAAAAAATGTCACTGTGGTGAATGTGCCTGCTATTTTTACTCTGTTTTGAAAAGCAAAAGTAGATGATATATAGCCTTTATGTTTCTTATTGCAAATGAATTATGATATACAGGAAATATATAACAAATGCTTTAGATTATAAATGTTAAAAAGCACAAGAATTTTCTTTTAGACAAGTACCTTAGATAAACTACACAGGCAGGGTATGTAATAATTTTCTCTTTCCTGCTTTGAAATAGTGGCAATTGAAGCACAGAAAATTTAGGTCACTTGCCCAACTTGACATAGGCATGTATCAAAATAGGTCTTAAAATTAATATTTGCTAACTTCATAGCTCTTTGAATTATAGATCACTTCCTCTTTATGTGGAAGAAAACGTCTTCCTTATGTTTTCCATAAACTTGCTACCTCTGAGAGAAAATAACTAAAAAAACCCCAAACTCAAAATGGAAATCTGCCTAACTACAGAAGTAAAAGCTGTACACATCAGTTACAGATCATTGTGCAGAATAAGGCAATAACAGAGTTGATAAGAAGTGTACTTGCACATAAGTAACAATGACTTTCAGAGTCTGTGACATGGAAATTCATCAATATGGGAACTCAGCTATAGTCAAGAATGACAGGAAGAACATTGATAGAAAGCTGTAATAACAGTCTGATAACACACAGATAACAGGTACCTTGGCAAAATGTATTTTCAGTGCTTTCAAAATAGATTTATAAATAACAAAAAAAAAAAATTCTTGCATATTTAAGTAGGAATTAAATTTAAAAGATTTATATAATTTTACTTTATTTTTAATTCTGAAATAATTGAAAGTTGATGATCTGTCTTAAAACATCTTGGCATCTCATGTAAAAGAGGAAAGAGGTAAATGAACAGATTACTGTATTTTAAAAGTAGCCTGCAAACCTAATTTCTTCTCAAACATTTTTGTACAAATACAAGCAAGACTGCTAGGTTCCTTCTTGCAAAGTCATTTGATTTTACATCCACCTGAGTTTTTCTCTCCCATTCGTAAAGAACGAGGTACTTTCTAAGTTATTTGGCTGAAAAATCTGTACTGTGTATATTCCAGATAATGTACACCAATCATTTCTATTTCGTCCTGTTCCTTTAGGGTTTTCCTAGGACTGTTCTCTGCACCATGCCAGATACAGTGTTTTTACTGGAAGCAGTAACGTATCCCTCTGCTTCAGAGGTATCTTGGCTATTAAAGATTATGGAACATGATATCCAAATACAGCTCATTAAAAAAAGTTATTCTGCACACTCATAAAGTCTTAACTCTCCCTGAGGGAAAATTTAACAGTTTCAGGTAGAAATTACTTTTTTCACAATTAAGGCGAACTCATTGTCTTCCAGGCCTCAACTGGATAAGAAAGGAAATAATGAGTACTCGAACCTCCCCAAATATAAATGCTGCTGCCAAAAATCCAATCACATTTTTTAAAGGCTGCAGAGAATTACAATTGTACAAATTTTTTACATAATTTTATTCCACACTGGAAAAAAAAAAAGACTTCTTAAAGATTCCCATAAACTTAGGTTTTAGCCATATTAAAACTGTGCCTTTTGCTGACAACATGTACAATTATGTCTCTTCGGTTTGTTAACCTGAATCGCACTATTATTGCAAGTTGCACAGTGCACATGTGCCTTAGCACATGCAGTTTTTCAGCAAGTGTAAGAAAGCTTCATCGCAGCTTATATTTTATATCTCTACTGGTTCACTAAACTTCACAAGCCTTTATTTTGTAGATTTGATAACGTAGTTGAGAAAGGAGCAGAGAAAGAGACTAAAATAATGGACTGATGAACAGAATCTGTACTGAAAACGCAACAGTCCCTAGCTTTTCAGATTTTACTACTTAGACCTCTGACAAAATGGGATTTATCCGTATCTCAGAGTGCAACCTGAGCACTACCTCAGTGTGGCTTTATTCCCTTGGTTAGAATATATAAAGGTGGATAGCACAACTGGACAAACACAGTGCTCTGACATTGAAAGCACAGAACAAGAGCCAAAATGAAGACAGAAGATCTGATGAACACTTTTTTCAGAAAGCTTCCTGCAGCATATTTTGAAAACAACCTACTTGGCAGCTTGAAAAAATGTTCTGTTCCCCATGTTTGACTCTGCACAGCAACAAGGTGCAGTGAGCTGAAACATCTCAGAGATAAATTCTGCCATATGAAACCATTTCTATTTTATTTTAAAGCAGAATGACATATGACAGCCTTCTTTCTCAGTGTGCGCTTTATGGAAATGGACAACTCTCCAATTCACTGAGATCCTCAGTCTTCCCACTTATTCTTAGCCAAATTCTTAGTCTGGTTTTTAAAATGCTTGACATCCAACTGAAGTTGACCATCTTCCTGCAGTTGTCTGCTTTGAAATTGTTTCTCCTTCTTCTCTTGGAGAGTTCTAGTTGACTGTCAGGGCCCCAAATGCCTCAATAGCCCTTAATCGCCCTGACCAGCCTCACCTGGGACCCCAGGCATCCTTTGTGTTCCCTTTAAGCTCAGACCTGGGCACTGCAGCTCTGCCTAAGCTACACCATAGGGTCATAGGGTACCTGCCTCCTGTCCCCTGATGTTCCTGAATCTCAGAGTGTATTTCCCTGACTGATCTTGCACGTAACACTTCCCTACCTTTTCTGATGAGCACCAGACTGTTGATGAAAAGCTGTTGCTCTCCCCATCTCTGTACACCCTGCCTAAGGACCATGCTCCACCAGTGAAGGCACTGCCCTGCTCCCACTGTGGTCCCCCTCAGCTCCTGACGTCTCTTCCCTCCTGTAGCAGTCTCAGGGTTGCTACTTCCCGGCAGTTCTAACAAAGGCTGAAGCCTGAGCCTGCTCCTGGACCAGCAGGCAGAAGGTCATTGAGTGAGAGGTCCAGGAGGCGCTCACCAGGGCAAGAAAGGTCTTTCAGGGCACTCAGCATCCTCACTGAGACTGACGGTATGTGCCTGACTTGCAGACTACCCTTAGGACTGTGAAAGCTCACTCAAAACAGACAGTGAGACTACTGCCAGCAGGCTGAAATTCTCTACACTGGAAAACCTGAAGGCATCTCTAAACTCCAGAAGGCTGAAACCTTCTGAAACCCAAAACTATGAAGCCTGTTGTGACCAAAACGATGATCTGGAAGAGCACCACTAACAGCCAGAGAAAGACACACACTGGAAAATGTGGCAATATTTTTCATTAGCAGTATTTTTCATTAGCAGTCAGTCATTATAGCTGTTGTTGGAACGGTTAGTAGAAACCTCACTTTTGGCATATGTAGCAAGTCTAGTCTACAAACAGAGGTTGGCTCAGTTCTCTTTTCTGGCAAGACCTGGGGAACATACACTGCACTTCAGCTGTCAAACCGCCAGTTTTGGCATCAAGCCTCTGTTATCTGTCTGTGATCTCATTTTTCTGTTCTGACACATGAAGCAGCAACATGCTCTTCAAGTCTGAAGAGGCTGTTTGCAAGGAACATTAAGGATGAACGTTTGGGACTGGATTAGAATTTATTAAAATGCTCACACTGAAGCCAGTGGGATTTGGAATGAACATGTACTACCTTTTATGGGGAGGTTATCTTCAGCAGTTTACTAGGACTGCATGCTAAAAACACGCAAAAAACAACCCAAAATTCTGCACAACTTTTAACACTTCCAGGGATTATGAGTTTGTAGAAGTTCATCATTTATTGTATCGTGAGTGAATATGCAAGGGGAAAACGTCATAGAAAGAAATCCTTGTAAGGCTGAAAGAACAGGATCTTTGTGACACTGCTGTGCTCAGGGGCCATGGGCTTGATTTCCCGTGCTGCTATACAAATAGCATATCAGAAATATTATCAAAGCAGGATCTATTCTATCATATATAAAGACAGAAGTAGGAGTAATTAGACGTTTTCTGGAGAGGGCAGTGTCAAAAGTCTTAAGCTGGTTGAGTCTTAGGTTTGGAGCATACTGAGAAAATCTGTTAACCTCACAGTTCTGAAGGGGGGACAACATACTACCACTGCCAATTGCTGAGATCGAATGTATGAATTAATCTCCTTTCTTAATTCACCTTAAAAGGGTCTTCATGAAAAGAACTGGAGTAAAAACATGCAAAAAGAAGTCAAAATTATTCTCTACAGATTGAAAAATGAGTAATAATTGCTTAAATTGCTAAAAGAAGTACTTGTTTATTATAGCAATGTGGAGTATAGCATGTAGGAGCTACACAGTCATGTTAATGGCTTTTTTCTAACCCCCAAGGTTCAACACAATTTGATAAATCAAAATTAAGAGAGAGAATACACAGCAGCCTTATTTAATTCTTCATGTTACCTGCATGTTTTAAAAGATGGAATATCAGTGATATTTAGAACATTTAAGCTCAATCCCCAATAACCATACATTCCCCGAGAGGTAATAATTACTTAAGTTTTTCACCAACTTAGTTATATCTTTGCTAGACTTATAGCAACAATGTTCTTGCTCTCTGACACTGCAAAGGTCAGTAAGGTGCCATGCTGGCCTAGCTGTGGTCTGAAGTAATTTCCCTTGAATTTCTGTCTTCAGCCTGATTAATTGTTATCCCTATTTTTCACCCTGTCTCCTTACTGATATTGCCCTTGAACAAAACCAATCATGGCTCTTCTGCAGGTAATTGAGTACAAAAGCCTGCATAGTGGTACCCTGTTCACATGTGCTTTTTGTGTAACTAAAGATATTGTTACTATTAGTGAATCAAGGGAGCAATTCCGCATCAATAATGTCCTCTGAACACCACAGATAAGGTGGGCCATCCCCTTATCGGCACTTCAATTACACACATTCACAAAGCATGGTGAAGGACCACTATTCACACTTGGCAGGGTCATCCAGTGGGTTCTCATTTACCCTCATGCTTGGGCAGCAAACTATTTAAATGTTCCTCATCACTAATGGGCACTTATAAGCACTTCCATTTTTTTCTCTTCAGACTTGGCCTATCAGTATCACTTTTCTTATTCAAAAGAAGCATTAAGACTCCCCTCACCCACCCAGAAGGGGGGCCCTGGATGACTCATATCAGATAATTTTTGTTTCAAGGACAGAAAATGATCTGTAGGCCACCAGTGGCAGCTGACTAATGAAGGAAATTCACATTCCAAGCAGCTCTCTTGTCTACTCTGTGGCTGGGGGAGTCTGAAGTGAGTGTAAGAAGAAACAACTCACTTGTGTGTGTAGAGGCATAGGTCAAAGGCAGACAGAATGAACAACAAATTAAGTCCCAGTAAAACACAGCAGCCAAGCTCTAAAAGTAAATTTCCTTTCCTAGCAAAAACAAAAAAAAAAAAGAGAAAAAAAATCAGATGTCATAAATGTTAAATTTAATAAGCAAAGCAATTTTAGAAGAGAAATCCTTGCTTCATCAGCCAATTAGTTCTCGATTATAGCTTCCAATTAGCTTTTTAAAAGCATCACATTGTGGTGGCCTCAGGACATACATTATATTGATTAAGTGCTTAGTTCCTTGAATGTATGTGTATCGGCTTTTATTGAAAATACTCTTGCAGATTGTATAGCTGATGTAATGTTCCGTGCTTGCACCCCTAGAGCAAGGGACATTCCTGTTAAAGAAAGGCAGTTTTTAATTTAATCCAAAATGTCACAGGAATTTGAATCAGTATATCTTTTCTGTCCACTGCATGTGCTCTTCCTCTCCTGACACTTCCACGGCTTTCAGTGGTACAGGTCACACACACCATATATAACCATTGCATTCTATGCTGTTACAGCACTGTTAAAACAGAAGGTAACAGGTTTTCTTAATTGTATTTTTAACACTCGGTTCTTTTTAAAAGCCTTTACATGTTTACAGATCCCTTATGAGGTACACACAGTTCCCTTTGAATCAAGCCTATGCCAGTGTCATACACTTTCTCAGAAAGTTTTATTGAATTAAAACTACTTCCTAATTAAAAATGCACATTACTGGAATATTAAAGACCAATGGCATCACAGAATTATTACTTCTGCTGTTCTAGAATATTAAATAAAATTGAATTTAATATTTTAACAAAAGCCATAGTTTAAAGAAAATTGGTGGCACAGACTTCAGCTAACAAAAGCTTCCCCCAGTGGGGGAAGGCAATTTATTGGAACCTGTAGTTCACTCCTGTCCCTAGATATTGAAATACACAACAGCTTCCATTTATTTCATATGTAAGAGGTACAATGTAAAACAGTTTCTCCCAACTAGGAAAAAAATGCATTTTTAAGCAATAACCAGAAATAAAATAGAGTCAAAAAGCACATTACATATTTAATAAAGAATCATCAACGTTTCACTGAAAAAGTTTTAATTGGTAATTCAGTTCCATTTCCTACCTGTCTCCTGGCAGGGACTTACACTGTCAACACTCATTGCCAACAGATTTTGACTTTATCAACCAACTGGTCTTATTCTGCATGAACTTATGCCCTTGAGTAAAATAATTCATATAAACAAACCTACTGTGGTAAATTAGATTTTATATTTATAAAAATATTTGGAAGAACAGCAGTGTATTCCTCTACCCTCCTCTGGGATAGGAGCTAAGTACACAACCACAAGAAAGCACTCCTGTAAATCACCCAGCCTCAGGAGAGGACGCTGGGCAGGGATCAGCCTCCACTGGATGTTTTTTAGGAATGACATTTCTGTATTTTGAATTCTCACAATCTGCTTCTGTACAATATTGGCCATAGAGCTAGTAAAAGGGAATATTGGTGCAAATGAAATCGTGCATCTGATTGCTTTATTTTTAAGATAAATCATATGAAAAAAATCTCAAGGAAAATATGCCAAAGCTCTTGTGCACCTACAAGTCAGGAAAAACTCAGCAGCCCAGCGTGCAAAAACCCTCATGCATTTCCAAGGAACGGATTAACCGTGCCTGTCAGATGTGAACTTGGATACTGCAGGTAAACTTTCTATCTCATGAGCGAGCACTAGCACAAAGCAGCTTAGACTAATAAAAAAAGCCCTACAGGCTCCATGTTTTCTGATCCCATGCAAGGAGATTTATTCAGCATATTTTATTATTTCAGCCCCATAATAACTATATTTAACCATAAAATGCAGTAACTTTTACTCAAATCCTCTCTATGTACTCCAAAGTACAGTTCCCTAGGAAGAGAAAAGTGGCTGGAAAGTCAAATCATGGCCAACTATGAGCTGACACTATGAGCTACTGCATTTCTGCAAATAAACAGAGAATGAAATGATCCAGATGTTCTACAGTTTGGCCCTTTAATATTAGAAAAAATAACCTCATTTAACAGCTAAACCAATTTTTTGATCAAAGCAATTATCTTGATTTTGCCTCTCAGTCTGTGCCAGTACAAGAACTTCTAGCCAAAAAAGAGAGATTTTACAGAATACAGTTTAACAGGACTGAGAATTTTGCTGTTAGTAATCTATTCCCTCTCAGATTGTAAATTCGTCATTCCCAGGTGTACACCTTCTGAATTGGTAAGCAACTGTAAAAAGACGCCCTGATCTTGACCAGATACTGTTCTGATGTGAGTAAAAGGGCTCACAGGTGAGGGAGACTGAATTAGATGATTTATTAACTTTCAGTAGTATCATAGACTCATAGAATTGTTTAGGTTGGAAAAGACCTTCAAGATCAAGTACAACCGTTAACCTAGCACTGCCAAGTCCACCACTGAACCATGGCCCTAAGTGCCACATCTACACATCTTTTAAATACCTCCAGGGATGGTGACTCCAGCACTTCCCTGGGCAGCCTGTTCCAATGCTTGACAACCCTTTTGGTGATGACATTTTTCCTAATACCCAGTCTAAACCTTCCCTGGCACAACTTGAGGCTGTTTCCTCTCATCCTATCGCTTCTGACTGGGGAGAAGAGACCAACCCCCACCTCGCTACACCCTGCTTTTAGGTAGCTGTAGAGAGCAATAAGGTCTCCCCTCAGCCTCCTTTTCTCCAGGCTAAACAACCCCAGCTCCCTCAGTCGCTCCTCATAAGACTTGTGCTCTAGACCCCTCACCAGCTTTGTTGCTCTTCTCTGGACATGCTCCAGCACCATTAATATCTTTCTTGTAGTGAGGGGCCCAAAACTGAACACCGTAATCGAGGTGCGGCCTCAGCAGTGCTGAGTATAGGGGGACAATCACTTCCCTAGTCCTGCTGGCCACACTATTCCTGATACAAGCCAGGATGCTATTGGCTTACTGGGCCGCCTGGGCACACTGCCAGCTCATATTCAGCTGGCTGTTGACCAAAATGCCCAGGTCCTTTTCCTCTGGGCAGCTTTCCAGCCACTCTTCCCCAAGCCTGTAGCATTGCATGGGGTTGTTTGCAATAGTTTCTCAAATAGTGGGAAACAGATTTTCTTCCTTTGGACTACAGAGCAGGTAGTCACCATACTCATTTGTTACTATAATACAGAAATTAGCAAGCAATTTCTCTAGTAAAAATTCATTCTTCCCAGAGATACCTATTTTGTCAAGAAAAAAAAAATTTCCATCTACTAAATGATTAAGTAGAATGGCAACAGAGTGCCTTTCTACTTAATTATTTTGTACCGCTGGTCATAGCAAGGAATATTCTATATTGTGCTCCAAGACCGCATGAATGATAAACATTCACTAAATACTGGGGAAAAAAAAAACCACCCTGAAATTAATTCTGTGACTTTTCACAGTTTTCTCCCATAAAACTGTAGCTGCAATGAAACAAATTGAGAAGGAAGATGATACTTAACATTTGTAGATTATTATTAAGTCATAGAAAGTTTCTTATGCTATGTGGGAGACCAAACATCACACAGGAGGCAATTCACTCATCTTCCTAGGCAAGAGGGTGAGCCAGATATGAGAAATAAACATTACTCAAAGGTTTTGTAAATTTCAATCCCATACAAGTATGTGAGTACACTAATATTTTCTAAGGTGATTGATAAGCCAAAGAATGGCTTTGAAACAATAAAGGGAAGCACCTTGAACGGGTTACTCTTGAGTTGATCCTTGGTCACTTCAGTCAAAAGATGTCTCAGAGAAATTCTCAGTGTATTTCTTTTTAATGCTTCACTTTTACTGGCTGTTCCAGTTTTGTAATTAAAACCGTAATGATTATTTTACAACAGAAGAAAAAGCTCACTGTTTTAACCATTGAACAAACGTGAACCAAAAGAGTATTTCCAGGAGTCTATTTCTACGAAGGAAGCTAGTCCAAAACAAGCACCCCTCCAGACAAAACTGCCTTGAGGAGGTAAAGCGTCCAGTATTAAAGCATTAGGGTTGCTTCTAGGCTGCTGATGAGTAGTGCCACATCTTCAATGGCTACTTTCTCCATGGACAGACATGGTCATCAAGAGACAATGGAGAACCAAGCCATAATTCCAAAAAATATGTTCATTTTGATTTTAGCTGTTAAGGGTCTTAAGGTAGGAGCAAGTTTTGCTCTGTTCCATATAGGACCTAAAAAATAGTGGTCTTTGACAAGAACTTGTTTTAGTCAGTTAACACCCATTTTCTAAGCATCTATTTGCTAAAATGTGTTTGGAGAATTGTTTAGCAGGTTGGTCGTTTTTTTCCCCTGCCTTGTAGTTTTTTTGAGCAAATACACAGAACCACCCTGATGGTATTATCTTTGGCATTATCTTTTAATCTCTGGGAGTTTCCTATTGTTTGGTTATTCAAGGTGTACAAGGAGTGATATCTTAATTATTTTTTAATACAGATATCTACTGCATTCAACTGGAATATGTATTCTTGTGAGAGAATTTCCAGGGTCTCTGAAAGTCAGGCCATCATATTTATAACTATAAATACAGACCTAAATATTTGTGGTTAGACATTAAAAGTTCAAGGAGTGCATCTATGAAGTAGAAGATGGCTCAGATCCTTAGCACCACGTACTGAACAAAACTTTTAAGAGCTTTACAATAATGTGCTTCTACTTTCCCAAGTTCAGATGTGAACAGAACATGGAATTTTATTTGAAGAAACAAAAATTTTAAAAAATTGAATTCATTTCAGCAGACAAATGCTAGATGTTCCCATACGGTGTTTCTTATTTTCTTTTCAGGACTTCATTGGAAAGCAAGAAGATGACTGGAAACGTGTCCAGCTAAACAGACCAAAGAAATTACCAAAGACTAACATGTAAGGCTTTTCCAGTTTTCCCAGTAAGTGGGCTGAATTTTTGCTGCATCAGTCTTAGCCTACACAACTTGGAAAGCCCTATGAAATATATTAAATTTAGGAATCTGTTTGATAGCTTAGAACACCAAACAATGCACTTTAAGTGTACACTTGCTGTTGCCCATAGGAACTATACCCTCAATAGGCAAATGTAGTGACCTAAATTCATTTAGAAATCTGAACATCGTACACTTACAGAAGATGTGTATTTTTTCAGTTGGAGTGTGATTTGGTTTGATATTTTTCTGTTCTTTACACAATAAGTTCATATATACATTTACAAAGTCAAATAATATTCCATACTTACATTGTGTATACTAACACTTAAAAACTGAAATACTACAAAACCTTTTGTTCTTCTGACTACTCACTCCATATAGAGGTTACGCTATAAGGAAAGCTTTGTTCTGAATTTCACAAGTAAATAGTCAAATTATGCAACTGATAGGAGTAACACTTCATAAATTCTAATGAGTCTAGAAGTGACCATGGTGATAAATGGAACTAAAGGGATGCCATCGACTAGAACAGTGCTCTGTTTTAAAAAGTATTTGAAAGTGATTGCAGGTATACCACTGATTTTCCTACCAGTTTTTATGACATTACTACCACAATATATGTAACTTTGTTTTTTCATACTCTCCTCTCTCCAGTTTTTACTCCAGATCCCTGCGAGTGCACAACCCTTCTAAGTTACAAGATATGTGGGGGAAATCTGTGAGAGCAGGTATGTAGGAAATACTATGCAATGCATAAAATATATTGGAAAAGGCTCTTAATTCATAGAATCATAGAATGTGTTGGGTTGGAAGGGATCTTTAAAGGTCATCTAGTCCAACCCCCTGCAGCAAGCAGGGACATCTTCAACTAGATCAGGTTGCTCAGAGCCTCATCAAGCCTGGCCTTGAATGTCTCCAGGGACGGCGCCTCCACTGCCTCCCTGGGCAACCTGTTCCAGTGCCTCACCACCCTCATTGTAAAGAACTTCTTCCTAATGTCTAATCTAAACCTACCCTGCTATAGTTTAAAACCATTGCCCCTCGTCCTATTGCTACATGCCCTTGCAAACAGCCCCTCCCCAGCTTCCCTGTAGGCCCCCTTAAGGTACTGGAAGGCCGCTATAAGGTCTCCCTGGAGCCTTCTCTTCTCCAGGCTGAACAACCCCAACTCTCTCAGCTTGTCCCCATAGGAGAGGTGTTCCAGCCCTTTGATCATCTTTGTGGCCCTCCTCTGGACCCACTCCAACAGGTCCATGTCCTTCTTGTGCCAAGGGCTCCAGAGCTGGACACAGTACTCCAGGCGGGGTCTCACGAGAGCAGAGTAGAGGGGAAGAATCACCTCTCTGGATCTGCTGGCCATGGTTCTTTTGATGCAGCCCAGGATGCAAATTCCTTAAAAGTCTTTTATTCTTGTGCTCATTTTCAACTTTAGTCCTTTTAGGTGTAATAAATGACTACAAAAGGATTAAGAGGCATGCATGGAAAAGATAGGTTTTTCTCTTTAAAGCTGAAGATATGCCTTTATAACCTTAATAAGGTTTTATAAGGTAGGTATACACCCACAAAAAAGACACGATATTTTTTTATTTAAGGTACTGACAACACATCCATCTGAATTGTCTCATGCTAATTAACATGACAGTATCTGCCAAGGCTAACCATGTAGGTTCTATTTAAATACAAGTTTTAGATATCTCTGGATATGTGGAATCTTAGAAGGATATATATTTTCTGGTCTCTGCTTATTTATTTATCAATGTAGTTGAGACTATTTAAAATCAAAGAGAAAATAATTATCAGAGAAAAAAGATCAATGACCTATGTAGCCCTTTTTCTCCAACAAAACCTCTGGACTGACAGATCCTAAGCCAAATTCCCACTGAATACAATTCCATTCACTTTGTTTGAATTGCAGTGGGCTGTACTGGTCAATATATGTATGTATGTGGATCTGTAAGAATCTGTGGTGTCCCTCCTCTCACAACTGAGGTGAAGCCACCTGTGGAGGACATCTTTGTTAACTGACACTTGAGCCCCTGCATAACACTTGATAGCTCAGTGGGACACTTATCTTCATGCTGTTTATAGGCAGTCATGTCTCAAAATATTTTTCATGGACTACCACACTTCAAAAACCATGCACAGTTACATCTTTCTAATAGATAATGGGAAATGTTTTCTACAAGAAAAATCAGGGCCTCTGTACCAACGCCAGTATTATGGAAAAGGGACATCATTTTAACTTACGCTGCTATACACCACAGTGTACCCTGTGGTAATAAAGGATAACCACATGCTGGGATGCATTAGCAAAAGTTTTACCTGCAGTAATTATTCTGCTCTGCTTGTGAAGCTGCACCTAAATTACTAGGTCCAATTTTCCCCCCCTTACTAACACCTAGTTATAAGGAAGAAATTCTTCATGATGAAGCCAGTGAAGCACAGGAATGGCTGCACAGAGAAGCTGAGAGGTCCCCATTTCTCAAGATATTCAGACTTTGACTGTGCAAGGCCCTAAGCAACCCAATCTAACTATAAAAGTTGGCCCTGCTTTTAGAAGGGGATTGGATGAAGTTACTTCAAGGAGTCCCTTCAAACATACATTATTCCATTATTCTATTGCATTGCAGCAGTGTTGTGCAGAAACCTTCTTGCAAGTTTTAAACTAGTTAGGTTTGAATGGAGGGCAATCTGTCTGCACCACGGTCTGCACTGTAGGATAACCTCAAGCATACCTGCGGTTTGTTCAGAGCATCATACCGGTACACCAGACTGCAACAGAAACTAGCTATTTTAAACATCTTCATTATGTCTACAATATACTGCAGACAGCAATGAGATGGCATACCGAGGGAAAGACAGACTCCATCTGCATAGCAGAGACTCCCACAAGCCTCAATACTCTTTTTTTTTTTTTTCTTTTTTTCTGAACAGATCACCCTTACAAGATTTCCAGGCACAATAATGAGTTCGTTAGTTATACATCGTACATCATTAAGTGCATTTTTCTCTGATGCTCACCGTATTTCCAGAACTTGATTTGTTTAACAAAGCTGAGAGGAAATAACAGTTTAGTTATTTGAAAAAAAAGGTGCTGGTCACACGCTGAGCAAGAATATTAAAAGCATAAATGAATCCCACGCTAGTGGCTGTTTGTGCACCAGCTACACATGAAGAGAGGCAGTGAGTGCTGCTCATGAGAGGTGATGTCTAGATACCAAGAAGAATACTGTCCAAAAGCAAGAGCCACCATCAACTGCACAGCTACCTGCTGATACGAAAAGTAGGAAGTCAAGACACGTGAAGTGTTAATATTTGGTACCCTCACCTACAGCATTTAGAATTATCTTCTCTTAACTTGTTGATTAAAACCAGCTCAAATGCAGCTCAGTAAAAACTGAGGAGAATTTTGCTCTGTAAAATCAAGAATATGCATTTTGTAGACTCATAGAACACCATGGTAACACTTGGTCTCACCTTTCCTTTCAGAACCAGCCTTGTATGACATATGAAGAAGTGCCCCAGTCATTCACAGATCCATAAATCCCCTCAAAAAGCACTAACAAGCCATCACTACAGGATCTTCCATGATCTGTACTAAGCAATTTACTTTGTTGGCTTGCGAGTTAAAAAGGAAAATGCCAAACAGTAACTGGTGATTTCATATCTGTACAAGAAAGTTATCACAAGTGCACTGCAGAGAGCTTTCAACATGATCAGGAAATGGAAAAATACACCGTTGATCTTATCTTTATTGTTTGGTGCCTGGATATATTTTGTGATGGAATTTTCAAGTGCATTCCTTTTTAATGAAAATAAATCAGCATTTTGTTCCATTTTTATAGACAGCAAGGTTCTGAGATATACCATCAGCTGTCCAAGAGGCAGGATTTCAAGAATCCACACAGGTAAAAGAGAAACAACAAAAAGCTACATGTTAGAGAATAACTTCCAACTGGAAGTTCCGCTGCAAGGAATCACTCATTTCTCAGCCTTAGGAGCAATTCAGAGGACCACTTCATTTGTAAGGATGCAGCAATGGCTAGGATTCCTGGATAAAAGCGAAACCTGTCATGATCAGGGCAGGGGAGGTGGGGGAAAGGGTGGTATCCAATTAGCTAAACCAGCTTCTTGGGATTATCGTTGTTACTCTTACAGAATGGGAAGTTTATCCTCCAGCTTTTTATGGCATGAAGATGGTGCCACTTAAAGACCCAGAGGCCTGATGAGATGCTATGAGCAAAGTCACCTCTCAGTTCCACAGTTACCTGTATTTCTAAATAATTAGTTTCCATGATGTATTTCACCAAGTTTTTCCCAATATAAAAACTCATATAATCATTAAAGGGAAAAAAATCCTGCAGGATCCTTTAATGCTGCTACCAACTGTATTCATTGTAATGTGGATTTTCAGTCAAAAATCTAGACGTGCTTGTGAGACACAGACTACCATCCTAGAACAAAGCACTTAACTAGACCCACACAACCACGACCACAAAAATAATCTGCTGAGAAGGAGAGGGCCAGCTACACGGATGCTGCTTTATCTTAAAAAAAAACAATAATCTTGCTGCTGGCAAGAAAACATGAATATTTTTCACGAGTCTCAGATCAATATACAGCTATATGCCTTGTGTGATGAAACACCTACATTACGTGGTGGGTGTCATTCTTATTTTCATTATGGTGCATTTTTAGTTGAATTAGAAATACTTGGATGGAATGCCCACCTAATCACGAAAGTCTGATGTTTTGATGACGCATGGCAAGTCTTTACTGTCAGCAACCAGTCAGTGGAAATGTAGACAAATGGAGTTAAGAATTCAGTCTTAGAAATGAAAGGATGTTACGATACCTTAATCGTGTTACACTGTATTACACCTTAAGAAGCAATTTCATTGTTGTGTCTGCAACATTTAAAGTTTTATTAGCTTCTCTGGGTAGGAAAGTGACTGAGAGTTTGAAGGACAGAGAATGAAAGGATGTGCTGGGTGTTGCTTTACTCCCTCTGTTTTTTTAATACAAGCACAACAGCTTCAATAATAATCACGCTAAAGAAATTTGCATTTCATTACGTTTAATGCATGCTCACCAACATAAAAATGGTAATTTGAAACCAAACCTGACTGACATATCACAGACCGGCAACATATATATTTACAGGAGAACAGGTACTCTGCGTATTTAGAATGTCTCTAGAAGAAATATGTAGCAATGCACAAAATCAAAGGCAAATCAAAAGCCTGTGAGGCTATCAACCAGTGTTTTATCAAGAAAAAAAAGGCCTACCATGTTTTGTAACATAGTTATTAGAGAATATATCATTTATAATTTATAGAATATAATTTAAAACTGAAACAGTTTGCTAATTTAAAAGAAAAATTTAACTACCTTTTTCTTACCAGTGTCAATACTTGGAGCGCACACTTTCAATTGTTTTTTCGATTTTACTGCTTACAAACACTTAAAAGAAAACAAGCTCTAAATCCAGTGCTCTGAATCATTTTAAAAAGGACTCCATTCTGTTTTAATAGGAAAATGTTATGCACTGCATAATACGAAGGCGGTGGCAGCAGCTGTGGGTTCCCTATCACAGGTTTGAAAACACATTTAATCTAATTGATGAGCTTTTGTTTAAACAACCATTGATATGCATCCTGTGATGCACATGGGTTGCAAAGATTCACAGCAACATACAACCGAAGTGATCTGCCTGTGATGCTGAAACAACTTTTATATGACTGAGAATGTGAAATACCTTCATTAATACTATTTTCATGCAAAAAAAACGTGGATAACTATATAGCTAGATTCATTCTGGTTCCCACTGAAATCTACAATACAATTCACACTGATTTTAACAGGACAATTCAGACCACTGTGGATAATTGTTTGTCCTCTGTGCTTTGGAACACATAATTTAAAAAATTAATTTGAAATCCACCATTACTGAGAGCAACATATACACTCAGACACATATATAAACTCGATTATACGTTTCACAGTGTTACCTGAGGTAACACCATGTTTTCCAAACACAAATGAATGCTTCATGTGATTTTCTTTTGTTGCAAACATCTTTCTTGCATGTTGCTCAGAACCAAGAAAAAACCTATCACCTTTGCTTAACTATTATTAAAAATTAATTAGATATCTCAAATATAGAATCAGAAAACACTTGGTTTGATCTCATTTGGCCAAATACAAATCTATTTTTCCAGAATGCAATAACATGCGATTTTACACCAAGTTGCCATCAGAGAAAGCCTATGTCTAGTCTGTACCACTGATATTCAGGGTCATCTTTACTGAATAAACAGTAGGAATACAGCTTCAGAAATATAGACATTAAAGATTGTTTCTTCTTTTTCTTCATGCATCATTTGAAGATGTTCAGAGGCTCAATGTGTGTCAATGATTTCAATTGACAGACTGTCTTTTTGTCAATATTTGGCCTATGCAAAGCTTTGCTCCAAATATAAATAGAAGTCCACTTGGAATTCATTGTGACTATATTTTAGTGAATTCTGCTTTTCTTTGGAATACAGAAAAGCAGCGTTTCTCACTCTCACTTTACGGAAATGGATTAAAAAAAAAAAAGCACCCAAACAGTAAGATTTAATGCATGTTATCATTCAGTAAAACTGCAGAAAATGGCTAGGTCAGAGGGAAGGAATATGGTCTCTGGTTTACCACAGTGTCTCATTCTCTATGAAAATGCTAGGGAAAGCTACAAATATTGCACAAAACTGTGCAATGGTAGTTTTCATTCCCACAGGGACTTCAATCCGTGAAAAGAAGGTCCATTGTAAAACTTCAGTAATTCAGGAGGACACATGGCATAGTTAAAACAGGGCTCTTTCCCACAGAGCACTCAGAGGAAAACAACACCCAACAGAAGTATACCATTTACAGTTACTCTAATCCGAGAAGTTCATTTGGTTTGGGTGTTCATTCCTTTTCCTAAAATCCCGTGTGGTTAATTGTAAATTCATCAGGAAGTTCCTTCCAAAAACCCCTTACAGGTCTACTTCCAGTTCTTTCTGCAATTCCCTCACAAAGCAGGAATTTTTGGCATAGTTTGTGCCACCTCTACAGATCAATTCAGCATCTCCTTCTCCCTCCTAAGGCAGAAGTTGCTGCGAGCTCCCTGCACTGCAGCGCAATGCAGCCCAAGTACCAGCAGTACCAATTGTGTTTGTCTGAGTAGGTTTCCCTTGTGTTGTACTAACCTCTGCAATCCTTGTCCCCCCCCACTCCATCAGAGATACACTCAACAACCTCCTAACCCTTTACAGGAAGGAGAGCAGGATACCATCAATCATGGAGGAGCCTCTGGATGATCTCAGCATCTTTCGATGAGGCGATCTCCCTCCTCCCCGCCCATCTTTATGTACTTCTTCCTCATCTCTTCCTCCTCTCCTCAGCCCCCTCTTTCTGTACAGATGTGCTGTGGCCGCCCCAGCCAGCATGACTCAGCTCCCACCTCGCCCCCGACTCGCACTGCACCCACAGTGCTTTGCAGGATTAGGCTCACAAGACTCATCAGTGACCTCCATGCTCAATTACCCTCATGTCACCCAGCCCTCAGGTCCCTGGGCTGTCTTGCCTCCACTCACGACTGCCAGACCATCTCCTCTGCCTCTCTGCATCCATCAGACTCTTCTGCCCTGCAATCCTCTTTAAATTAGATGGGGGTCGCCTCAAAAAACCTCACTATCCCATGGCCCTTCCTAACCCCGGGACTTGGACTATAATTTTCCCTACTATGACTTCTCCATGCTCCCCTCCTGATACACCACCAGAAGCATCTTGGGACCTAATCCCCAAAGCACCAGGAAGGCAGTAACTTAGTGTGTTTTGGAAAAGTCCTTTCCAGAAGCTGTAAGGAAGGGACTCCCTCCTCCCCTTTATGCGTTATGAATACTAAACTATTCCCTCAACGTAGTCAATGTGAGTTACAATGCTTGAAGGCAACCTACAATGAGAAAAGCAACATAGTTTTCAAAACCACTGAAATTGTTTTTCTTTCTTTTTTTTTCTTTTTTTTTTTTTCTTTCCTGTTGCAGGGTCTGAAACCCTGCCTGCTCTCTTCTAAACACCTTAGAAAGTGCCAGTTCCCTAAGGAGCTGGGATCTCGGCACCCTTCCTGCATCTTTGATTTTCCTCACCATCCTTACCTCTAGGACATCTGCAGGCTTGTTTTCTTCAAACATCTGGAGTCTGCGAACCTCAGCACCCCTGGTTTTTGCTCCCCTAGCGTGCAAAAGTTCTGCCAGCCTTAACATGCCAGTCAGCTTCAAAAGCAGCGATCAGACGCTCACACCGCCTCGGATCTGTGCAACCTGCTCTCTCTGTGCAAGACGGCGAGCGAGCTCTGGGTAGAGCTGGAGTGAGCAACAGCCGAGCAAAGACCGCTCCCGCTCACCGCCGAGATGCGCGGGAACCCCGCGCTCCCTGTAACGCTCCACCTGCGCCGAAGAGACCTCTCCCCCCCGCGCCCCTCCCCGACGAGCAAACCCACTGTAAGTCCCGTGGAAAAGTTGAAGTTCTTCTCCGCCGCAAGCATGTAATAATAATAATAATTATTATTGTTGTTGTTGTTGTTGTTGTTGTTGTTGTTGTTGTTATTATTATTATTATTATTATTATTATTATTATTATTATTATTATTATTATTATTATTATTATTTCNNNNCACCATCAATAACTGGAGGCGTGGGAGTGCGGGGAGGGCGATCCCCGCCGCAGGCAGCGGCCGGAGACGGCGAGGGGGAGGCACAGAACCGCCCTCCCCCCCTCACCCCACCTCCACCCCTGCGGGCAGGGCTGGGAAGCCTCTGCGAAAACAAGACCCTTTTTTCCCGGTAGAAGGGAAAAATAAAAATAGTGATACCCACCCGCGCACTTTATTTCAGAAGAGAGTGTTTTAAGAGAGGTAGCGACAGCGGAGAGCGCATGAAATGGCTTGTTTCCAAACGGGTTGCAACAGGCCCTGTGACCACCCAAAGACCACCGCATCCTTCCTCCTCCTTACGGTCCTGCCTGCAGCAACAGGGCAAAGCTGCCTGCGCTCCACGGGCAAAGAACTGCAAGTGAAGATCAGGGTGACAAGAAGTGAAGTCGGTGTAGAAAGTCCCAAAAGGGAGATTTTGCTTTCCTGAGTGAAGAAATTCCTGACTAGGAGAGGACTGAAGCATTAGAATGGATTGCCTTGAGCGATGGTGGAATCCCCATCATCCATGGCTTTTAAGAAAACATCAGAAAAACATATGTTTAAAGATGATTGAGTTGTCTTGGGACAAATGAGTAAACTGGATTGTCTTGTAAGGTCTTTTTTTTGGACTTAGGTTCTATGAACAGTAGGAGGTTGTTATGTTTATTATCATTATCAACGGTATTTTTAATGCAGTGGCATCAGGGACTGAAAATGATCTCATAACTTTGTTACACTAGGTGTTAATAGCCACTGTAGAACAAAGAACATGAAGACAGTTCCTCCTTTATGATTATACACATTTGCCTGCAATTGCACTGGCGAAGTGTGTCATGTGATGAACTCAGTGGTATCGCCAAAGTGAAGACGTAAGAGAAAGTGAAGAGAGCAGGTAGGACTCCATATTAAAACTACTTTGAAAAATCAGCAAATAGTCCACCAGTTTTAGTAACAAATATGGGGCTTGGGTTCACCTCCCAAAAATGTGTTAAACCATGAATTATACCTGTAGCAGGCAGAGTAATGCGTAGATACCACCACCTATCCCTGCCTTGTGCTCCACACATGCCTCGTGTGTGGCTTCTACAGACTGGTAATTTCTGATAGCTCATCTGCCTTTGAGTCTTCCTGTCCATATTTGTGAGCTTATACGCATGTTTTCCTACACTCTGAAATGCTTTTCTTTTCCTCTGTTGTTGAGCAAAAGACTCAAACAGCAAAGGAAACTGGCTTATTGATTGGCTACCCAGGGGAAAAGCTGAATGAACTATGCATGGAGTGCTGTCAAGTGTGAAACACAAGCAGAGAAACAGAAAAGAAATACCTATTACTTTTCTGTCCCTTCCATTAAACCTAGCATTTGAAAATTGCACCTGGTGTTAGAAAATAGCACCTCCTTGCTAATACACTAAACTTGCCATGTACAATATACAAGATAAACGAAGATTCCAAAATTTTCCTATGGCAACAAAAGAAAAGGCTGTTTGCGCTACACAAATAAGAACAATGGTAAAATGTTGTTTGCATCCATTTACAGTTGACTATCCAATAGGAATATTTCTGTATATAAAATGCAACTTAACCCCACTGTATTTTGATGAAATAAATTGATTAGGACAGAAGACGTGCTCCTTGTGAGTTCTTGGGCAAATACAGCAACTTACTCTGAAAGGAAAACCACCACCACATTTAGGTTTTGAATATATAGGACTAAAATGCTAATTAAAATAAATCAGTGTGATAAAAGCACAATGGACAGACTCAAGCCTTTTTTTAACCTTACCTTAAGAATCCACAGAGAAAGGGCCAAGTATAGCAGCCACCTTCCTCCTCACCTACTGCATTAGAGAGAGGGAGATTCACAGGATAGGTTTCTAGACATTTAGTAGGTAACAGACAGAGAGACTAAAGAATAAACCCAAGAATTTTAACCACAGAAGTAAAAAGTGTGCAGTTTCATGGACAGGTTAAGCTGAAGTAACACTGGGTTGCTACTGCAGAGAATGGTTCTTGCACTTGTCTGCACACCCTGCCACTTATCTTAGCATCAGCTTTATTGTTTGTGTGGTTTCAGGGTAAAACAAGTTGGTCAGTAGATCTGACTGCAGATTAAGCCTGGAAGCCAAAGGAAAGTATGCCAAAGCTTGGTGGGTTTTCAGTCATACCAGTGACTGACTCACTTGTCTCAGTTAGGCTGAGTTAAACCAACTCTGAAGCTGTAGCACGTGTATAGGAGCTATTGCGCCAGCTCAGAAAAGTTGTTATGGGATTGTGAAGCATCATGTAAGTAAAACTGCATAGTGTTTCCTTGCTTTGTTTTCCATCCATGAGGAGTATTTTTACGATGGGAGAAAATTCCGTCCCCCAAAACATCCCCCCTGCAGGTGGGCAGGGAGCAGGTCTCATTCCTACCACCAAGAAACACATCCTGAGGTGGATTGCCTGCACACAGACAACTCTGATGGAAATAATTCCTCTCAAGTTTGGGAATTTTACACAGACTACCTCTGTTTTCCCTGCTCCTGAATCTGATGGGCTAGACCTTCCTGAAATTTGCCCTCAGGGGTACTCTTTTGTATCAGACATAAAATTTAATCTTTGTATGCATTCAATTAAGCTCGTGACATCTGCTACTCTGTCAGTTTTCTGTAGAGACTATGTGACACATCCGGACGTATTTACTTACAGCTATCACAGACCAAATAACACAAGCTTTTTTGCTAGAGAATGATCGTGGAATATGACCATGTACACACTGCATTCCTCTATCAACACGAAAAAAACAAAGACATTGTTTATAGGTGGGTGGAAAACGAACAAAACCTTAGTATTGTTACTTTGTAAAGGAATTGAAAATGCAGACCCTGTGATCCTTCCAAATTATTCATCCCATACTGGTTTTAAAAGTACACAGCAAATAAATGTCTGTGATTAAATACTGGAGGATTGCATCTGCATTGTTGTTGTTATTGTTGTTATTAATTTTAACTTGCACCTTAAATATTAGTCTGTGAGACACCAGCTTCTTTCTCCACTATTTCCTTTTCAGGATGTGAATACAGTAATATCTGTCTACAGAACCATGACTGAAAATAGCAACCAGCAAAGATTTATAGCATTTCCCTTGAAACCAAAGTTAAATGCTTCATAGAACCAGAGTCTTACACCATACTATATGTTCCTTTTGTACAAGCTCCACCTTTATCACAGATTCAATCCTGCAAGTACTTTCCTTGATTTAAATGAGGCAATGGGAAAAGAATGGAATATAGATGTAAAATACACAGAAACATTTAGCGTTAATCCTCAGCAAGGGGTCAGTGATCCACGGGGATCCTCTGAGCTGCTGCGGCAAACAGCCTACCTCGGAGACTGAAGCACTTACAGTGTTTTATTGCATGCAATATAGAAACATTCCAGACTACATCTATGTACAGTGACCTAATAGAACAGGACCCAGTCCTGAAGGAGACATTTGGACACCTCTTCCTTTAAATAAATAACAGCAGGAAAAGGCCACTTAAATGTAGAGAAGGAATTCATTATGGCTTCAGGTGACAGAGACTGAAAAAAATTTCTAGTTTGTCTAAAAGGAAAAGAAGAATTAAGTTTTCTTTATTATACATGAGATACTTGTCTCAATTTGACCCTAAAGATGGTGTATCATGATGTTTAGCCACACCTAACTGGAAATATTAGGCTGATATAAGGAGTACTATAATGAAAGGGGAAAATCTGATATTTCTTTGCTGTCAAAAGAAAATCACTCTTTAAATCAGCCTATATGATACTGATTCATACACATAATATACATCAGACTATGTTTTCCTATGGCCTTATAAAACAAACAAACAGAAAACCATGACAGGTAAAGGCTGCCATGGATCAAAAGATCCTCTGCCTCTTCTAAAATTAAAGGTGAAGGATCACTAAATAAATCTTCACATAATGTAACCAGGAAAAACACTATCCGCTCACTAAGTACTCTACCAACAGGACTATTAATACCTGAGTCCTTTTCATGATGATACAGGTATGAAAAAACAGATCTTTCTCCTCCTTGACATAGCATTTTTTTCTTCTGTCTCACTGCTGTCTAAATCTCAGCATCTGATTGTCAGGAATGAGCGGCTGCCTGGACAAGAAGCAGCATTAAACATGTATCTCCTAAATCCTGGTTTAGGGTCTTCTGCTGACCTGCTGCACTGACCTCAGACAGATCATCTCCTCAAGACACTGCTTCCTTTCTTGTCCTTTGCTGGTCTTGTTTATTTAAGGTGTTGTAACTTTTGACATGAGGAATAATATGACTGCACCGTATGTAGAACTGTTGTCATAATTAGTATCATAATTCATTTGTAATTCATACATCACTGTCTCTAAGTATAATAAAAGGCGTAGGCCTTATTTCTGCAATGACCACTGCATGATCTTAACTAAGTACTATTTTAAGTTGAAGTCCTTGGGAATATCCCTTGTACAAAGCAGTCCTACTCAGTGCTGTAAACCTTTGCTGTATTGAGGCCTAAATTTGCAACAAGATAAATCCTCTTTTTTTCTTCATGGCAATGAAAGTTTTAACTGAAACAATTTTTTACTAACTGTTTAGATTTTTTTATGCATATATTAATGTACATATACTAGTACGTTGAACTTGAGATTAGTTCTGAATCATATTAAGTATGCAATTTGAAATTTGCTTCTCTTTCAAACATCATATTGCTTCTGTGTTTGATCACACTTGTTAAAGTGATTTCTGATACTGTAATGTATCACTTGGAGAGTCTTATTCCTTTAGGTTTCACGGTAGAGCACAGTCTATACTGGTACGTAGTGTCCCCAATACTGGCAACAGCATGCAGATACTAGGAAGAAAAGTCACTGACCAAAGAATTCAAACATGAACTTAACCCAGAGAAGGGTGAGTTATTCAAATCCATAAAAGTGAGAGGGCTGCAACAAATCCAAAATATCTCATGACTTTCAGTTATTGACTGATAAAATGGCAGATGAATTTAAAATTGATAAATACAATTAAATTTGCATTTCAAAACCAATGTCTTCTGTGTGCACAGTGATATGATCCAGAATAGCAGAATCTGCTAAAATCTAACATGCTTGTTGGTATGTTATGTTAAGTATGTGATACTGAATATCTTCAGACTTGTTTCCTAAAACTACCTGCGTTTTAAAAACAAACAAATAAACAATTATTTCCATTGTGGCATGACTGACCGGTGCAAGCCAGTTTTAAAGCTCTTTCGCCTATAACATGGCATATAGATTATGCCATGTTTCCATCTAAACAAAAATGATAACATGCCTTTTCATGTTCCTGATAGCCAGTGCTGAATTTTCTGGAGGCTGTGCAAGGAACCCATATTTTCATAGCTACATATTTGCACCTGCATTCTCTGAGGTATATTCTCTGGACTAGATAAATGGCATGAAGATACAATGAAATTATGCCAGGATTACCTTTTAAATGAAGAATATCCTCAAGAGCATCTTTTATAATTTAAACTCTGTAAACGAACCAGGTAAATAATCTGATCATTCAATCATGAATTCACAGTCTTCCTGCAGGTATCTCAATCATGCGTATGATGCCCCAGAGTTTTGAATCTTGCATATATATTTATGGAGTAATGAAAAGCTATGTAAATCACAACTTGACTGAAGCTTCCCTATAGCCTGTATGAGCATCTGAAGGGACCTGCAAGCATTGTGTATAGTATGAAGCTGGAACCTGTCACACAGCTGAAATGTGAGTTGATATGCTAGTTTCACAAAGAATGTGGAAAAATGACAAGTTTAATGAGCTACATTTGAACAGTGTTATTTATTCTTTTTTTCCTTTCTGAATTTTTTCCAAATAAGCAGGTGAAACAAGCATATCTGTCCTATTGAATTTCTAAGAGAAAACAAATTAATCCTGAGATCGATAGAAATTCCACAGAAGACTTTGGGGATCTTTTCATTACATATTGCTCCATTCTTTGAAGGCATGTATAATCTGATCAGAGACCAGAATCAAGCCATAAGAAATAAAAATAGAAATAAAACAGTAGTTAAGAAGTAGGTCTATACAAAATACACAGCAGTGCAATGGATGATTTACTGTGGACTACAATAAAGTATTTTGTAAGAAGTGGAAGAAAACAAATATCATTAAACACATCAAGTGTGCTTTGCACAGGCATTGCTTTCTTGATTAAGTTAATGGAAATAATCTGATTTTCCTGGAACTGTTCTTATCAGCTCAGGCATTCTAGGAGTCTTTCCTTAATTTTTTAACACTCTGAGCATAAAGGACTTCAAAACCTGGACCAGCTTCTTTTCTATTATATCTTCTGAACCATCTTGACGGATTTTGAAGCTTTAATAAATCTATATCTAAAAGTCTCTTTGGGGATTGCATTTCTGGAAGTATTTTCATTTGGGCAGCCTATCCTGTATCAGAAGGCAAATTATTTGATGATTCTTTCAGGACCCCATGAGTTTCCTCTCCTCTCCTCTCCTCTCCTCTCCTCTCCCTCTTACCAAACACTAACAGTTCTGAATCGCTAAGAAATAATATATTGGATTGCAGTGATTTTAAATGTCAGAAACTGTATTTAGAAGGAGAACACATTCTACTTGTTAATAAGCTTAAAAACATTGCCACTGAAAATATAAAATGCTCTGTGAAACAAAGAAGCAAAAGAGTTCATTAAGTTAGTGAGTAAGCATGTTGTATTGGGCTATCTAGCCACCCTATTGAGCATAAAACTTAATTTACTCCTAAAAGTAAAGGCCAAATTCCCTCTTGCTATTGCTTTTAACTGGAGTATCTCCATTTAAACCAGTGGAATAGCTGTCTCACACTGGTGCGCAGAAGGACAACTAGGATCAGTGTATCTGCTGTAGTATATAGATTTGTTGAATGCTACTTTTATAAGAGGCAATTCAGTTCAAAGGAATAGAACATATGGGCCAAATCTTGCTCTCTTTAGATTACTCATGCCCTGGTGTTGGAGGCAATTTCTCCAGCATAAAGGCAAAGACCTTATGGCTGTTCACATTGAAGAGAAGTACTCCAACAAACTGTGGTAGTCAAAAGATACAGAAAAGAAGATAATATTTGGTTTGGGATTTCCATTAATAAGAGTAAAGTGAATCCTTGAAACAGGCCTTTAATCCTGTGTTGCAACTAACTCATCATTCTTCTTTTCTTAATACAAAGGGAAGTAAAACCACAGACTTGGAGCAAATGGGATAAAATCATTACTAAATTCTGCGGCAAGATACAAAATCCCTGTGTTAGATTTCCTGGGGTTTTATATTCTTGTACAACATCCAGACAATGATGTTCTGAGGTGACTGGTTTCCACATGCTGCTGGAAAATATGGTAAATAATGTACATTGTAGTGCAATTTATACATAAATTCTATTAGTCAAATTAGCACTGAATGTTCATGCATATAAGCAAAAGCTGAAATTACAGTGAACTGTGAATAAGGGTCATCACATCCCATTTTCATCCTTTCTAATAGGAGATTTCACGCTGTCCTCCTTGCTTTATAAGCTACATCCAGGTTGCAAGCATCTGCAGTGCAGTCATGAGCCCTGGATCCAACTGCTTTACAGCATGCCAGGAGACGGGCACCTCAGTTTGCAGTGAGTTATGAGCAGGCTCTGGGTGGTGTAATGGAGAGCAACCCTTGAGCTTCTCTATACTTAAGGATCGGGAGCCAAATCTTGATGTCATTTAAACTAGCAGAGATTTTGCATTTTGGCAGGAGTAGAATTGAGCTGCAAATCTGCTGAAGAGTACATGTGGCTGTGTGCAAATAACGTATTCCAAGAGACTGTCTCATTTCAAATGTAATCTTATTAAACATTTCAAAAACAGAGTGAAGTTATGAGTGTCTGTAGAGTCCATCCATTAAGCTGCTTCTGATTCAAAGAATGAGGCGGCTTCTAATGGTTTATCTAATATTCTAGCTGAGTCACCAACATAAATCCAAAACATTCAGATATGCTCTGGTATGAAGCAAATGTTGCCAGAGCTGGAGAAAATGTGACTCTGTACTCTGACTTTTTTCCCCCTCCATCCTAAAATATGAATCGGCTATATCAAACACCTAGACACAAAGAGGTGATTTATAAATACTCACAAGCCTACAATTATCATGTAATCTTTGAAAGACAGGCTTGAAACACCTTGTTTTCCCAGTAGTCAGTTATTCACATGAGGGAGGTGTCTAAGTAAATATTCATGTGACTAACAACTCACTAGATACTTCTCACTGGGGGTTCTGAAGGACATTTATTTTTCACTCCTCCTGCCCTAATGATGTCCTGTCATATCTAAATTATAAAACTATGCCCAGTCAAATAATTTGCAAAACAAATCTAAAAATGCCAAGTAAGCATTTTCCAATGTCAGATAATTAACTTTATCATAATGTTCACAATAAATTTATTAAGATTATTCTATTTCTGGGCAATATAATTTATTTAATGTTTGCCTTGAATAAGGTTTCCAATTGTCCTTTGCAGCTCTTAGTTTTCTTTCTCTGATATTATTTTTAATATTAAGAATGCTTAGTTCACAGAATGGGAAAACTTGTACAAAAAAACCCACCTAAAGTAAAATTTTTTTACCTTTATGGCAGCATGGCTTTTAAAACCAAAACTGATGAAGTTGCCATGGAGCATTAGAATTTTACAGAGGTCTCTACATTTTAAAGAACATAAAAATGCTAATGCAAAAATAATAAAAATTTGGACAAAAAGCACTGTATAGGAAATATTCTCCTGAAAGATTTTTGACTTTTGCTGTTTCATAAACAAGTCAAGGATTTCATTTAAAGCAGTCATTGTTTTTACAGAGATATGCAGCTGCAGCTGGTTTTATCTACTACTTATCAACCTATAAGTTATTGAGGTAATTTCATTTTTGCCTTAGATCACATACATAAGATATAGTACTACATAAGGAGGGAGACAACAGGAAGAGAGGATTCCATTTTCTTCGTCTAATGATATTTCTCTGAATACACATAATGACCACAATGTCCAAACTGAGAATTTTGTTGCTAGGAGCAACACCATACAAAGTATTCTCCCAGCTGCCTCAGTTATTACGCTCCATCTCCTTATCATCACATGTATTATCTACATGTAATGTACTCACTACTAATTTCTCATAATCTCCTAAATCAACCATTTCTTACAGAGAGCCCACAGAGAAAATAATTAGAATGGTCATTTTGTTCCTGTAGCATATCTGAAATCGGATGATGTGTACAGAAGAGAGAGGGAGAAAATACCAGAGTTTAGTTAACGCCAAATGTTGTTTCCCAGGGCACTAAAAATAGCACCTCAATGCTTCTATTTGAAATCCTCTGATTCTAAGATGGAGGAGCTTTTGACCAACATTGAGTATGTTGGCAGAGATGTGATGAATGAGTACACATTCACAAGCTCGTTGCCTGAGTACATAGAGACAACACTGTAAGAAAATGGGGATCACTGAACCCTCTGGAGATGAAGTCACTGATAGGTACAATGATCTTCACCTGTATGTTTTGTACTTGCACAATCAGTGTAAATCTGATAAATTCTGCCTCTAGCTACCTGATTTATGCCCTGCCATGAATTTATTAGCAAAGTTTAGGTACATAAGGAGCTTCAGATATGTTGGCTTAGTCTAAATGTGATTTCCCATGTTTGGATGCTCAACTTGAAATGCTTCTAGGAATCTGATGATCAAGTTGAGCACCCACAAATCCAAATGAATGTAAATTATGTGTGTGATTAGGTGTGGATTTAAAAAAAAAATTATATGCCTAATGTCAAGGAGTAGCAGAAGCAGGCTGCTCGGCAAGGGAAACGGAGCTAAACATGACAGTAAGGCAGGCAGGGGCAGTGACAAGGAGCACAGGCTCACAGCACCCTAACAAGGCAAGCAGGACAGGTCCAGTGACAGTAGCAAGGTTCAGCTAAGAATCCCAATCGTCAGACAAATCCACAGGCATGGGGCAGGTCCAAGGTCAAGGCAGGAAGTTGAGTCAGCAAGTCAGTGACAGGATCAGGTCTGGAGACAGTAAACAAGACCAGCCGCAGTCCAGTGACAGCCAGACAAGTCCACAGAGATAAGGCAGGTCTGGGATGAAGGCAGGTCAGCAGGTCGGGGCTGGAGGCAGGGAGGGACATGGCTAGGTACGAGCAGGATAGCTACAGTGGAAACTGAGGGCAAGGGCCTGAGCTTAAAAGCAGTTCCCAAGCAAAAGGGGACAGACTTTCACTTCTCATAGGTTTTTCTCACACAGCAGTTTCCCTGGTGCAAGGCTGGGCAGCTACACCACAAAGGCTGGCCCTGAGCCCAAGCAGCCAGCTCCCCCAGGGGGGAGGGTGCATTCGGGTCCTTGGTACCTAATTCCCATCCCTACCAGGATAGTGGGGTTTCTGCTGACCCACTGCACACTATGCGTACCCTTGTCTTTTGTAATGTATCACTTACTTACGATCTACTTTGCTGGTTTAGGATACGTGTTTGAGCGAAAAAAAGATTTGCACAGTAATAGACATGGAGCATTTGGGGAGAAATTTCCAAATTATGCTTCACTCTAATAACAGGTACTATTATTTGCAGCTTTTATGGATGTGATACGCATCACCTTTTGTTGATTATATTACCTACACATTCATACAAATACATACATATATATATATTTATATATTACACAAATGTGTACACACACACACACGCGCGTGCCAATATATAACCTGACATACATCCTATCTGTGTTGACACTTATTCTCAGTATTTCAGTTTATTTGCACAGCATGAAAGACAACCCTTTGTTATACATGAAATCCAAAGCAGTATACATAAGGAAGAGAAAAGGTCAAAGCAAGGTTAATTGCATTTCTTGATATTTCACAGAAAATACGACTTCTTTGCATAGTAAAAGTGTAAGGGAGCAGCTGGCAGTACTGGCAGAAAACTACAGAGTTGTGTAGAAACAATCAATATACCAACACAAAAGAGAAAAGCTATGCTTTAAGTGTAATTAGTAAGGCATTGTAAAGTAGTGGGAATGATATAATGGTAAGTACAACATTAGCTCAATAATGACCTAAATAACCCGACTGTTTGTTTTGTCAAAGTGATCTTTTTTTGCTAAACATACCCTATTTAGAAACTGGAGAGGAGAAACAAAAACAGAAAAAAAGATCACTAATGGCTTTCAAAATACTATAGAATTCAAAAGCATAATAGACAGAAATACGTGTCATTACAATGAATAAGTATATTTAAAAGAATCTTTCCTATTAAAAATCTAATTTTGGTTGCACTTCTTCTGCACTTTTTGGAGTAAAGTTGAATTGAAGCAGAAGGAGCCAAAGGGGAAGACTTGGAAACAACCATGAAATATCTTTTTCATAATAAAAAGCATGAGGCATGTTTTCTGGACTAAAATATTTTTTTAAAGTATGTCTTGAGGAATTTAGAAAAAACCACAGCCAATTGGACTTAGGCTCAGAACACCAATTTCTAACACATCCAGTTTCATGGACAGCTGTCACTGGGGTCTCATGTCTGTACACTAGCTTCATCTCTCATGTTTCTGGATGCCTTTTTACATTGTGTTTCCCCAGCCTTGGTGGCAGCTGTCTCTCTGCTGCTTATTGCTTGTGAAATGGGCAATTGTTATGACAGCCAAAGGAGACTTCTTTCCACTAACTCTGATTTTAATATTAGCAGCCCTTAAACTGACCATTGCAGATTAGTGGAAAGGATACACTCAAACCCCTGAGAATCCCAAACACCAAGAGTGGTGTAATATCTCTTTAAGCAGTATTTCTGCACAAGGGAAAGGAGGAGCTGATGTTACCTGGGCAGGGTAGGCTGCAAGAGACTTCATTACAGAACTGACGTCTATCATCCAGTTTACAGTACCATGTTACAAATTAGCCTGCCCACAAATTTCTCTATGGCACCTGACAAGTAAATCTTAATCTGCTTCATCATCTGCTTTGTATCTCAAAAATGGAGACTACAGCACTTCCCTTGAGCAGGTTAAGGAATTGTAGGTATAGTAATGACTGAGACATCCATATACCATCAAGAATGGGATGTATACGAGAGAAGATTTGAGGTCAAATTCTGATTGTTTTGCAGAGTTTGTGCAAGCTCTACTAGCCTTGGATGTAACTACAACGTTCCTTCGTCAGAGATTGCTAATGATATAGCACCATGATAAGGTTTGATGGATTATGAAAGGCCACTGTTCTCACTTCAGAATATTTAGAGACAACATACTATGCACATATCCAATGAAAATTCAGGCTTACTTTTTATAGTATTGACAGCTTTGGTATTTGTTGTTATGTAATTCTGAAGTTTGCTTTTCTCATATGTGTTGCATTTATCAACAAACAATATCACAAAGAATTTTGGAAAAAATTAAAGTTAAATGTAGATCATAGATCATTCTTACTTTTTGTCTTTTTTTTTAAGATCATGTACAGTTCACAGCAGAATAATGAACTCAGCTCCCAATTTACACTTTTGCTGGCATAATAAACAGTTTTTTTCTAATTCTACTCAGTTTCAATAGTTATCGCATATCATCCACAAGTACTCTTAGAACAAACATTAATGCCACAGTACAGGGTGAATTGCTGAATGGGATTACAAAGACGGCTACACAGTTGTAGAAAAAATCCATTGCAATAAGAGCAATTTAGTAAAATCCTTAAAGCAAAGCTACAGTTTCTGGATATGAAATAAGTGTTCTAAGGAAGAATGGGCAGACAAATACCTATATAAATGGAAGATACTATAAGTCAAATATATTTGAGTCTGGATAACAGAGTATTTGTGATTCCATTCAAAAAACAGGATAGAAAGTGAATTTAATTCTACCATAAACCAGCAAGTTATCTATGACCAGGCAGATGATATATTAAAATATTTGTTGTGAGATTACTCACGCAGCCTAAGCATCATTGGATATTCAAGGTGTATGGTGTCTCTGTTTTGTCTAACTGTAGTTAAAATGTTGTGTCACCAGCTAATTAGGTCAAAACAGCTGTGTTCATTAGGGACCGGTCAGGTCTTGGGTAACATGACTCTAATTACAAGCATAATAGCTGTTCATAATTTATTAAGCTTGTCCTAAAGGCTCTTTTTTCCCTAAAGACATGAACAACTTACTAGGCAGGTCAGTCTAAGAAACTGACAGATATCTGACACAACACTGAGAATAAATTCATATACAATAATATACTCCTCTTTAACATGATGGTATTCCTTCCATGACCAATCCTTTGCATAGTATTTTTCATATCAAAGCACTGTCACACTTCATTAACTTCTAAACTCCATGCCCTATAGAAACTCTGCTAGTCTCATGTGCCATGTTGAGGTGAAGAATTTGGGTCCCAAAATATTAGAAACATTCACACTCCTAGAAAAAAAGAGCGGACTAAAATGTAGCAAGACAACATCCAAAGGATGCCTGTAGAGTAAGCAGCGAGATTTTATACTCTTGAAAATCAAAAATGACTTAACTAACCTTGAATGACTTGAGCTTCTAAAGAGTTTTGAATAGCATAAATTTGTAAACAGCGTAATACAATTAAAAATAATGCCATACATTTTAAATGTCAATATATAATTTGCAGACTATCTGGATAATAATAATGCTATGAAAATTGAAAATACAGATCATATTTTCAAATTGCCTTAGCAGCAAACCAGCATATTTCTGTCTCAACTTTCCCAACTCATTAATATAGTCCTCCTTATCCTATGAAAATTAGCCTTTTTAAGCACAAAGCACACATATAACAGGTGTATGTTTCCTCAGTCCTCACTAAATGTAATCTGCTTATGTTTACATGACTATATATAACCACAGACTTTCTGTCCAGTCACAAAACATCTTTATCAATCAAAACAGCATTCAAAAAAGAATCACCATGTATTGTATATAAATATTGTTGAAATGAAATACCACGAAGAGGGCCAGTGTTCAGAAAGTGCTGAATGCTAAAATATTGACCACACCAAATCATTAAACATTTCAAAGCACCTTGACCTATATGCTTAGAAACGGAAGTAGCTTTAGTAGGAACTTTGGTAAGTATGTTCATTTCAAGGCAAGTACTGAACAGTGGAAAGACACCAACGTAATATCATTACTTGCTATGAATCTAAAAATAAAACATGACCTTTTTTTAATTTCACAATGGGGAGAGTCATGGGAAGTATTCTGGGAGCTTAAATACAGAGACGAGCAAGGTCACACTCTTTTCATTTGGTTAATAGATAGAACTGCTAGAGAAGACTGAGAATGAAGTAAACATCATGTTCTCCCATATCCCAGATTCACTGGTAGTTTCTTTGATACACAGTTACTATACACTGAGGAACATTAAAAGGATAAATTTTCATCACACTTTATTTTGTTCTTTATTTTGTTCAGGATCAGTTATATCTATCTCATTAATGAAATATGCATATAAACCTAACACCAACAGTGACTGAGACTCCATGTCCTCCACACAAACTACTGGAGGGCTTCGCTATCCTACCATTAAACCATAAATCATGCCACAAAGAAGAAAAAAAGAAGATAAGGTGAATATAATTTAAAGGAAAACAGAGAACAAATGAGGTGACAGCTACAGAATCACATCTTTTAATGTAACTCCATCAGTTTTAATTATACATAATTTGTTGATCTTGTATGTGTCTTATGTAGCTTGAGATTTTTCACATATATTTTCCCATTGCTGATATTTAAAATGCAAGTCAAAGTGCATGGAGGAAGCATTACAGCCATTTTCTGTTTCCTTACTGACTGGAGGTGCTCAAGCTCATGTTTCTGTGAAGGTTATTTGAGTTCATACAATCAGAATGTACTTTTTGCCAGTACTCTCTAATATTTACTTAATATTTGCTGCTTTCATGAACATTTCAGCCAGCCAGCTTACTTGCTCTAACACTTGCAGAAGCAAATACAAAAAGAGTTTAAACTTAGCAGCACTTAATTCAGCTTTAAAAGTATTTGATGAGATTGTGAAAATTTACTCACCTCCAACACCATACCAGACTGCAATACTGGAAGAACAAATAATCCTAAAGTAAAATAAAAATAGTGTATTGTAATATATAAGCAGCTCCTTGATAATTATGTCAATGAGAGAGAATTTAGAGAAGAAAATTTAACCTGATCTTTTTAAACTTCCATATAATGAAATCTGATGTACTGTGAAACACCCCAGGGTGATCACTAGATGCCACTGACATTGGACTTCTAAATTAGCATACAAACAGCATTGCTGGGCTCTATGTTTAAACTGCAATAATATCCCAGTCTACTCAAAATCTGCCAGGCCTTCAAAAGCAGTGCAAAATTCAAGAATTAAATGGGTCATTCTTGTGCCCCTCTAATAACCCTTAAGAAAGAGTCTTTGAATCAAGCAAGACCTATGATAATATGTAACCAAAGTCAGCTATAGAAAAATTGAGAAGCTGAAGGAGATTGTAGTCTTCCCACCAGTACTGTCAGCAGAAGATATATTAAAGGCCACATAATATAGTTGCTCTCCTTCTGCCCTTCAGTCACACTCTGGATAGACTTAAATCCATGCATAACACAATGCTATTTATATTCTTTTCAATGAGTTAAAAAAAAAGGAGAAAGAAAACACATCCTAGTATATAAAGCCAGAAGTTGTAACCCAGAATATACAGAAGAGGCAGATTAAATGAGCTAAGCAGCTGCCAACTCTATATAGTCACTCTTCAATTGGATTTCATGCTTTCAAGTGTTAGGCAACAGCAGTACAGTCACAATGCATTAACCCAAAGTATTACAAGAGCAATGATTAAATGGGGCTGCTATCCATCACAGAGTGCTGCATCTGGTTGCTGTTAAACCTTACGTAGTGATTAGAGTCACGAAAAACAGAATTTTGGTGGGTTTCTGCAAAGACAAAAGCTTTGAAGTTGTTGTTTGCTAACAATCTTTTACTGTCAAAATGGGGAGGGTTGGGGCGGAACACACGAGGAGGAAAACTTGGTTTCTGAACCCTAAACTGTAGGTAATTTAAGAGATCTGCCAAACTTGCTACATTCTTACTGTAAAATTATCATTTGTGTCACTGGAAGACTATTAGAACCATAACTTACTGAAGTATTATATTGAAGTTATATTCATGCATTTGAGGGGTTTGTTTGCAGTGATGATAATTTATGGTGGAAAAAAAAAGATTCTAGGAGGCTAGTGGAAATTTTAGTCTCTTTTATCAGTTGTAACTGGTGAAATTATATTACATAATTATCAAAGATAGAGTAACTCAATATTCCATGTATGTATAACTGTATGTACAATTTATGCATGGAAGTTTCAGCTTATTAGTCTAGACCATTTTTTTCCTCAGTATCTGATTATTGCAGTATTAAACACAGTTTGGTATTGTTCCAAAAAGCAGCTCTAAAACGTGATTCCTGATAAGCTGATAGTAAGCTTGAAAAAAACCAAAAGCTAAAGATAAACAGCTCTGTATTTGATCTGCAAATCAGATGCAAGAGAGAAAGGGTTGACATTGTAAGTCACAGAGACGTTTAAGGTTATGGGGCAGCTTAATGGATGAGAAATGGAGGATGAATTCTAGAGTTCTGGAGTGCTTCGATTGGAAGACTCTCTAGAGGAGATATCTGTTGTTGGTTTCCTTACCCTGCAAAGAAAACCTGTGCAATAAAACATACGCACTACATTGTTGTCAGACCAAAGGTTCATCTAGCCCACTAATTTGGGCAGTGCTCAGAAGTGGATGCTTGAGGAATTTAAAAAGTTTTTTTTGAAGTTTAAGTTTTTTAAAGTAAAAATGGTGAGAGTAACTAAGCACTGGCAGAGGTTGCCCAGAGATGTTGTGGAGTCTCCGTCCTGGGACATATTCAAAAGCTGTCTGGACACAGTCCTGGGCTCTATGTGACCCTGCTTGAGCAGGGTGGTTGGAGTAGATGACCCCGAGAGATCCCTTCCAACCTCAGCCATTCTGTGATTGTGTGCAGAAGGACACAACAGGCAAATGTACAATGATATTTCCTTTCAATACCTTTTTCTTACTCCAAGCAATCCATAGCTTAGGAATCTTTGGAGTTAAGAGTTGACACTTTGTGGATGGTTACTTAGGTGGATGTTTCTTTCCTAAATCTGTCCAAATGCTTTTGGAAAAAAAAAAGGGTCATACCAAGGACTCAGTCATGTGGTGGCCATATAAGGAAGCACTGATGTGTGTCATGTGTTGGAGTCTATGTAGTAGGACTGTCACCCATATTCTGACACCCAGAAACAGCATTACTTTCTCACTCGTATTTTAAATCTTTCCTTCCTCGTAATGTCATCATACCTGTCTTTACACAAAATTTCCCTGCAACATAATATTCTCTTTAAAACTTCTCATGCTGCTGAAAAAAATGACACACACCCCTTCCTCCATTTTTCACTGTAACCTCTATTTGTATTTATTCGTTTATTTAAGACGTTCACCTACTTAGCTTTTTTCCTTTTATCAGATTAGTCTGGACTTCCAAACAAAGCAAGTCCACACTTTACATATCAAGCCCCACACCCCCCACATCTAAGAAAAATACTCAAAATAATTACTAATATTTGCTCAATCCTTAACTAAAGTTGCCAGGCAATATAAGTATTTAGTAATAATGATGATAGCAAAGGTGTCCTCCTGTCTGCTGCATCAGGTATTGTTAATGAAACACTAGAACACTAAAGTTGAGCATTTTAAGCATTGTTAGTCCCCAAGTGGACCATGAAGATACTGTCAGGGCATAGAATACTTCTTTGTCTGTGGCTTTCTCTGCAAAGCATCATGCACGCACGGATCACTTCCCACCCAGGTCCCATTCCATCATTCTATCAAGAGGCAGCTGGTTATAGACCTGGAAGTTGGGAATTGCACCGAAGGCCATCCCAATTACATACTAAAGTACATCATTATGATTTACCTCTTTGCCATGGCTTTGGATGTGCTATTGATAATATCAAAACAGCAGAGTTGGAGAAAAGCTATAAAAGCACAATGAAGGATACCTTATACTTTACTAATGTTGCCCTACCACTGGATTTTTTAGGAAAAAATATAATAAAATATCTAAATCGAATTTTTCAGTGTGCTTTTCAGAAAGGGCATGCACAAAGCAAGGTTGAAATTAACTCCATTATGTCTTTACTGGGTTGCTTCTTTATATAGATGCTCAGTAATGAAAAAAGCAATGATAAATGTAAATAGATGGAGTTTACTTGGTGAAAATATTTAATCTTCTCAGTGCTATTTCACAAGCTATTCAAGTGCTGTAAAAATGCAAAAGGAATTAATTCCAAATTCTCTTACTGCCAACAGTTTAGAGTATATACTGGATAGACTCTATGTCTAACTATGAATACTAAAATTGGTTGAATAATTCCTTGTAATAAAAGGTCTTTTTTCACTAACTTTATCTTTTTTATTAGAGAATACATATCTAGATATAACTAAAAATCAACATTTTGCATTCTATTTGCTTTTTGAAATCAGCAGTACCTGCTATATAAACAGGTGCTTACGTAACATATATTAACATATATATGTATATATATGTTATATATATTATATACATATATATGTTTATATAACATATATAAACATAGAGCGTTTGTGTGGGGGGGGGTGTATGTATATATACTGTTATATAAACACTCAGTCACTGAGGTAAGCAGCTCTGGTGACAGCACGATCTGCAGCAGAGCACCCTACTGTGGTGCACAGAGGGGTTTCCCGAACCAGGGGAACCTCAGAGGAGCCAAGAGAGCGGCCAGGAGCAGCAGGGTGTGCAGGAAAGGTGCTGAAGGTCTGCTGGCTCAACCAGGGAGCAATGGTATCCACCCAGCAGAAAGCTATGGCCTCCCTAAGCTCTGCACACAGCACGACTGAGGCAGCTTCCCAGATGGAGCTCCAGTGGGAATACACTGCCACCCGCGTGCCAGGCTGCAGTCTGTGCCTAGTGAGGCAGGCATGTCTCTGAGACTACCCAACCTTCCCAGGTCNGGGTGTGCAGGAAAGGTGCTGAAGGTCTGCTGGCTCAACCAGGGAGCAATGGTATCCACCCAGCAGAAAGCTATGGCCTCCCTAAGCTCTGCACACAGCACNTATATATACTGTTATATAAACACTCAGTCACTGAGGTAAGCAGCTCTGGTGACAGCACGATCTGCAGCAGAGCACCCTACTGTGGTGCACAGAGGGGTTTCCCGAACCAGGGGAACCTCAGAGGAGCCAAGAGAGCGGCCAGGAGCAGCNAAGGGAACAGAAGGCCCAATATGCAGATTGGACCCACTTCTTAGGGACGTCTGCTGCCTCCGTGGGGCCCACGTTAAAGATGTGAAGCAAAAGCTTCCTATCCTGGTATGGCCCTCAGATTATTATCCATTATTGATTTTTAAGGTAGGCAGTGAAGAAGTGGCAACNCAGTCTGTGCCTAGTGAGGCAGGCATGTCTCTGAGACTACCCAACCTTCCCAGGTCCCCTCGCATAATAGGTATGAGGCTCTGCAAGTGGAACCAAACAACGATGAGGATGATGGATCTTCTCACTTGGAGGTGTCACCAAGGTTAAGTTGGCCTATGCCTCGTGTCAAAACTGCTTCCATAAAGAAAAAGGCAGGTCATTGTCATAGGAGACACCCTTCTGAAGGGAACAGAAGGCCCAATATGCAGATTGGACCCACTTCTTAGGGACGTCTGCTGCCTCCGTGGGGCCCACGTTAAAGATGTGAAGCAAAAGCTTCCTATCCTGGTATGGCCCTCAGATTATTATCCATTATTGATTTTTAAGGTAGGCAGTGAAGAAGTGGCAACAAGTCCAAGGGCAATCAAGAGAGACTTCAGGTCCTTGGGACAACTCATTAAGGGATCAGGAGCACAAGTAGTGTTCTCCCATCCATCCAGTTACAGGGAAGAAACAGGAAGAGTCAACAGATCAATACCTGGCTCCAAGCCTGGTGTCACTGACAAAATTTGGGGGTTTTGATAATGGGTCAGTTTATATGACACCAGGCCTGCTGGCAACAGGTGGGATACACCTGTGTCAAAGGGGTAAAGAATCTTTGCACCAGACTTGGCTGGTATCATTGAAAGATCTTTAAGGAAAAAGCCACATTCACTAGAGATAAACCTGTGGGTGAAATGCTACTGTTTGTAGGACAGTTTGCTAATGAGGTCCTTTNGCAGTGAAGAAGTGGCAACAAGTCCAAGGGCAATCAAGAGAGACTTCAGGTCCTTGGGACAACTCATTAAGGGATCAGGAGCACAAGTAGTGTTCTCCCATCCATCCAGTTACAGGGAAGAAACAGGAAGAGTCAACAGATCAATACCTGGCTCCAAGCCTGGTGTCACTGACAAAATTTGGGGGTTTTGATAATGGGTCAGTTTATATGACACCAGGCCTGCTGGCAACAGGTGGGATACACCTGTGTCAAAGGGGTAAAGAATCTTTGCACCAGACTTGGCTGGTATCATTGAAAGATCTTTAAGGAAAAAGCCACATTCACTAGAGATAAACCTGTGGGTGAAATGCTACTGTTTGTAGGACAGTTTGCTAATGAGGTCCTTTGGTCTGACATCTCAGTGGAGGTAGAGGATGGAGATCCATGCAGTGTCAAAGACACAAGGGTTATTGATGAGTTAGTGTCCTGGTTTGAGGTA
>VWZL01001284.1:111304-154459 GCA_013396915.1 Stercorarius parasiticus | reverse complement strand
CCACAGGTGTGCCCATCACTGCTGACACCGACATAAGAGCAGGGCACACCCTACAGCCTGATGTCTGTGTGGCAGCATGTTCCCACAGGAGCTCCATCTAAGAGGCTACATCAGACCTGGTGGTTGTGGAGCTCATGGATGCCACAGTCTTCTTGCGAGCAGTTATCATTGCTACCTGGCTGGGTTGGTAGTCTTTCAGTGCTATCCTGCGTGAACTGCCGTGCAAACTGCTGTAATTGGACTGGTGTGTCACGCCCTGTTTGGCTGCCCTCTTCACCAGCCCAGGAAGTACACCCTTGTCATGGTCCTCCCAGGTGGTTCTGCAGGCANTGGATGCCACAGTCTTCTTGCGAGCAGTTATCATTGCTACCTGGCTGGGTTGGTAGTCTTTCAGTGCTATCCTGCGTGAACTGCCGTGCAAACTGCTGTAATTGGACTGGTGTGTCACGCCCTGTTTGGCTGCCCTCTTCACCAGCCCAGGAAGTACACCCTTGTCATGGTCCTCCCAGGTGGTTCTGCAGGCAACACCCAGGCAACACCCACTCACTGCTTGTTTGTTCCGGAAGGGCTTCTTTTATGAGGGGGGAGTGGTCCCACCCCGTGCTCATTCACACCTGCTGCTGGGGGTCGTGGCTCCGCCCTCGCCTCCTCAGCTGCTTCAGCCCCCCGGAAGTGCTGGGTACCAGCTCAGGGTGGCCGCTTTTCCTGGCTTTAAAAACCCCCGAAAACAAGGCCCTAGCTGGCCCTTTTTTGCTGTGATTCCCTTCCCCGGTGTGGATTTACCTGCACTGGAGCTGGTGTCCTCGGTGAGGGGAGGGTCAAAACCCTCACTGAAGCTGAGACTATCCACTTCTCTCCCCCTATTTAGCTAGCCATTAACAATTAGCAGCAGTAATAAAGAGCAGCAATAAGGTCTGTGCTTCTCTGTCATTGAACTATGTATTCATGGGACCTAATATTTTACTTATTCAAACAGGAATCGATTTTAAATGTGATCACATGGGGATTCGCCACTATACTTGAGAATCATAAATGAAATGAAATGGAAAAAAAAAAATAAGACAAGGACTATTAAACAAACATTAGTCTATATCATTCAGTTATTCATGTGAGAATTTTGCTATTTACAACCCCTTAATAATTTCATAATGTTATTCTCATTTTTTACTCTTACTTGCATTGCAGTATGACCAAGAATTCTGTTATTGATCATAACGGCATCGAGCCAGTCATTATAGGATAAAGACTGTATTTCTCACATTCTTAGGTGCCAACAAGATCCAAAATCCGTTGGTTGGTTACTCTTCCTATTCTTTGGGGAGATAGCAGCAGAAATTATCCAAGTTTGAATAAGAAGAGAAAGAGAGCTAAAAACAAGAAGTGCAGAAACTATGGTTTTGAGGAGAGTAGCTAGAAAAAGACTCAGATAAGACAGAACAGAAGAGAAAAGACACATGTTTATAACCACTGAAAGCAGAAAAAGGCTTTATGCGGTTGAGACTGTACACTCCTTATCCCACAAAGAAAATTTCAGAGAGGGCACATTGATAACCATACTATAATATGAAGACAAGGAATATCCATTGAGTAAATCTACTCTAATGTACCTTTAAGGAAAAATGTGAATGCCTGAAAAATTCTCTACAATTGCTAAATGAAGTCTGGCTATAAAGAAAGAGCAAAGATAGGGCAAATGCAGGACTGCAGTTATGGCTAATATTAATGGCTTGCACATTTGCCACTCTAGTAGTCAATTGCCTACCACAGCACCTTTGATAGCTTGCTAACTTTAGCAACACAATAATCACTTAGCAGTTAGGTAACATAAAAAGGACTAATTATTAACAGTAAATTCTTGCAGCTTGGCTGATTGTAAACATCAATGAAGAAAAGGTTTGGAAATATTTATTTAGCTGCCTATTGCCCTTATGAGCAGGTAGTGCCTGTGAAGTACAAAAGTGTTTTCCAGACATTAATTAAACATGTATATAGAATACATATAGAATATAGAATATACATTGAATACATTATACTGTATATAGATTATATTATTAGTATATAGAACTAATAAAATTTTAAAAATGCCAGAAGTTAATTTGTTGTATTTTCTACGTAAACATATGACTAAAACCAAGAAAGGAACTTTTAGAATGGTAATGTGTATAATTCTCAAATAGCTATTTTTACCTTTTTATTTGGGACTGCAGAAGGAAAATAAAAGCACATCTTTGATACTCCTCCTGCTCTAGAAATAATTATACTAATTAATCGAACAGTTATAATATGTACTTCTGATGGCTCTGTAACTAGCTTCCATTCATATTACATGTCCTGGTAATTATCCTTATTATAACAACACATATTTATAACAGCATTCTAAACACTTATCTCCTGAGGCCTCACCTGTAGAATGAAGGTGAAGCATTGTTAGTTTTGCCACAATGCAAACACTTGACTTCAGACTTTACAAAAAGCCTTTTTGTTCAATTAACTCTAATGATGAGATATCAGACCTGTAAAATGCTGCTAGATATTACATTAGCTAACAACTCACGAGTCCAAATAAACAGCAATAGTGAGGTAGGGAGGTCTGATTCAGAACTTCCGTTCTATATTGAAGCCTAATTCTGGTAACTGTTTTTACACAGAATAGTCCTATCATAGCATTCTGTCATAGCAAACCTGTCTACATATGAGAATTGCATTTTAAAATTCCAGTCTTGCAAAATCATGCAAACAATGGGGAACATTGGAAACATTTTATAACCTTTATAGCCTTCACATACATCTCCTACTTGAGGCATGGAGGGAAATAATCTTGAGGAGGATAAGAGTGAGTAGGATAACTTTTCTTTGTTTCTTCCCCCTACACCCTACCTGTGTCTGGAAAACAAGAACTGCAAGAGTCTCTTCTACAGGGGGAGCTTTTTTTTTAAATTTTTGAAGGCAAAGGGAATGAAGGAAGAACTTTTTTCTGCAGCAAGATCTCTGTGACACCATGTCTTTGGCAACTATTTCTAGAACAATGTAGTCTTCACGCCAGCCATTCCTTGTTCCTATGATAAGTAAGGTATTTTATTTATGCCTTATAAAAAAATAACAACAGCAAGGGAGGGAATTAAATGAAAGGTTTACACTCATAAAGTTGAAGCCTGCACCAATTAAACTCACCAGGAGACGGTTCTTCTGTTCCCGTCAGAGGAGTTTGAATTTCACTCCACAGATTGTACAATTATACAGCCTAAAAGTATTACCTGTGTAACAGAGAATTCTATTAAACTGTCCAGAGACCCCGCAAATAGGAAAAGAGAATTTATAAGTCTTGAAAGCTGCAACTGCACAAAAAGACATATTTTATAAATGAATACACGGTATTGTCAAGGAGATTTGTTCTATGTTTTCTGTACATCTACATATTTCTATTTTCTGTTTTTCATCTTTGCTTTTATTTGCCATTTAAAAATAATTTAGAATTTCCTACTGAATTTTCAGATTATCCACCTGTTGTTTTAACTGGCACAGGCAAAAAAAAAATATTATTTGATTTAATTCCTCCTTGTCTTCCATAATGGCTGCTCTATTCTCCTCCTGTTTCTCCTTTTGAACTCTTAGACTCTTTGAAAAAGTGGACCAATTTTTTCCCCAAGTCTGTAACTTCTTTTCTCAGCACAGTCAGGGACTGCTTTGGCTCTTCTAATCCTAAATGGGATGAAATTCTTAAAGTTAAATATTAAGAACATTAACACTTTTAATCTCATCTATATTACTATTAACATGTAAATTTTTTATTTTACCTTCAATAACAAAGCATTAATTACTAGCCTAAAGGTAACTTATTCCCCATGTTCTGTCTGTTGTAATATCTTTATTTTAGCTATTTCTCAGACCACTGAGGATAACACTGTGAAATGTTGTTCATTAATTAATACAGGATATTAACAACAATTGTTCCAACTAAGTTTTGCATGTGCAAGCCTAAAACTGTTTTGAGTTTTAGTTTATGAGGTAGGTCAGGTAAGGGATGGAGAAGTTATGGTGCAAAGTATTGTATGATAATCATGTTTCCATATGAGACTAAGTATCCAAAGACTGGGGTACTTAAGAACCTGAATGACTTTTGAAAAAAAAGTCATATATTTATGGCCATATGATGCCATTTAGATACACACACATGCCGTACTAACAAATATACCAAACTATATTGTATTACAATATGAATAAAAATTGTATAAACCAGTTTCTAAATGTTAGTAAAGATCTGTTGGTTCCACAGAATAAAGAGAAATGCAATTCCCTTTCTGAGGCTCAAATATGTTATTGATGTAGCAGGACAAGATCTGGTGGAGGTTCCATAGGACTCATGCCAAAGATGTCTTTGAAATCTTATTGGGAACAATGACATAGCACGTCCTGTTTGCATTTTCTGACTTGAAATGAGAAACGAACCTCTCACAGTAATCAAGTAGTATATAGTAATCAAGTACTATCAAGTACTAATAAGATTATTGCAAGACATGTCTTTTTCTTTCTTGACATTATTTTTTGTTTGTTTGCATCTGCAGTTTAAATGTCTCTTGACTTAAGGTTTGATGTCTACCAGTGTATACTGAAACTGAGCTGATCATACTTTTCTTGGTTAATACTGCATATTTTCAAATTTGACATATAACAAAAGAATTAATGTCTTACCTGTTTAGAAGGATGCTCATTGGCAATTCCATTTATTATTTCAATAGGTGTGATCTTTTTATATATTTAAATATAAATAATTTCCACCTTGATATTGGTGATAGTTTTTCTCCAGTTTCTATGTAAATAATGGCAATAGAGAATACAATTTTGATTTTGGCAATCATTTTGGAAAATTTACTCAATACACATTTGCCTCCAGTTTTTCTGGATTAAACAGTAGCAGAGACTGTCCTGGGTTCTACACCCCAAATACTAGACTCCTGTTTCAGCGCTCACTGTCAACACAGATGTCACTGAAAAACAGCAAGCAAAAAGTCCTACAGAAACTTCCAGACACACGCCTATACTGATGGGTCCTGCAGCGCCATGATAAAGGAACCACTCCGAAACCACTGTCTATCCTCTGCCTGTCTCATTGATGATTTATTGCTTAAACATCAGAGTTAGTTAATTAATGTTCTCTAAGCAGGAAATTTTAGATGCATTAATAGCACTAAATTCACTTAGGATAACATTTTTAATTAAGTAAGGTGTTGGGAAGTGCACCTGGAGGAGATACCTTGGGATTGGTTTTCACAGGTATCTCTACCTGCATGGAACTGTTTGCATGAAATTCAGTATGTCTGGAAGGATCAGTAACATTAACTGAAACGACCAATAGGGAAATGTTTTTAATTAACTCTAAAGCTCTTCAAAAATATATTTCTTTCTAACTTTTTTTCTTTTTAATTGCTGTGTGTACTTATAGGAATAATAATGAATATTTCAGCTGGGATTGGTATACAAACTGGAATAGGATCTAGGTGGGAACACCAAAGAAGGAAAGATGCAGACAAAATGTTTCTGTTCATCAGGGCCATGACAGAAAACACCGGTTCTGTAAGGGTTTTGCATTGCTCCAGACACATCTGCATATTAGTTCCTCTTGGTAATGACTGAAACAGTGTATGTACCTGTCCTACTATGTCTGACTGTAACACAACACTGCTGCTTAGCCTACACCAACATTCCTTCTTTTGCAATTCTCCTTTGAAATTCAGTGCAAATTTTTAACAGGTAATAATGCTTCTTCATTTGAGACTCAATATACTTTAAAATATTTGGGAAAGCTTCAGGTAAAAAGTCGCAAACAAACAAGCATTATTACTTGTTATTTAGAGATATACAAAATTAAAAGAAAATTTGATTCCTTGACAGACATGTCAAAATCATTTGGTAATCCTTTGGTAGTGCAAAATAATAAATGCTATATCAATTATGAAAACAGTCTGAATCTGATGTTCTTTTTACGCTATATGACTAAAATATGTATGATACATTGTCCACATTTATTTTTTATTTTTACCTTCTGCTCTTAGTATCACAGATCAGAAGTGTTGTCATATTTACCATTTCATTCTTATTTAATATTCCACACATTTTATACGATAATCCTAGTTTTAGAGAATGAATTTAATACATTCATAAATAGTAGTTTCAAATAACAAATAAATATCAAGAAGGATTTAGGCAGGAACATCATATCATATTCAACAGATGGCATAAAACCGGTCGAAGGCCATAAAGTCCTTCAGGAACACAAAATTATATTACCAAATATGCTTGAAAAGGTGCCTGAATGAATGAGAATCTTCATGCTGCAAAACATAAAACTCATTGATTGAGTTGAGACAAATCAAACAACACTTTTTTTTTATTTCTTTTCTTTTTTTGTTGTAGGTTTGGTTAATACAAGTTGAAATTTTATGAAAATAGATTGCATTTCAAAATATTAAAAATATTTTAAAGCATCACATCAAGCTCTATGCGTACCTTATCCAAGCTAGTATTACATAATATTATTTATTTTCATATACAGGTATATATTTATTTTTAGTGGTTAAATTTAAAAAATCTAGTTCTCTCTTCGGTGATGATAATTTGTGATATTTAAAAGATCTGCACTAACATATGTTGTACAATATAGACATAGATGTCCTGATACTGTCCTATTTGTGCTCCATAGTCCTTTGCCCCATAAAATTTTTGGTCACCTGTGTTAGAATCAGGCAGTACTGTACAGGATAAGGTTGACACCACCGGAAAAAGATTCAGGTGCTATGATGCATTCTCTATAGACGCCTTTCTCATTTCATTTGCTAGTTATACTCAACAGGATAACTAGAGTCTTAATGGGGGAGACCTTAATAGCAGTGTATAAGGGATACCTGATGTCAAAAGAGGTTTACCTGCTTCTAATTTGTTACTATAGAGCTTCCTCAGTGTTGATACCTATTCTAGGAAACGAAAAAAAAAAAGACAAAGCCTACCTTTCCTGACACTGATTGTCATTAACGAATATAATTTTCAGACTCCAACTTACTATTATAAATCCTAAGTTATCCTCAAGTCTTAGAAGTGATACTCAGAGTTAAATTCAAACCAGAAAACCCACTGGTTTGTCCTTTCACCCTTTTTCTCTCTTCTGTTTCTGCTACTAATAAAATGGTAAATACAGCACTGAAAGTTTTTCACTGACAGAATGAAAGTCACAAGTCACTGGAAAAACAGGATAAGAAATGCCCACAAGTTATATGATGATTTCCATTTTCAGGCAAATTGAGAAGGATGTGTTTATACAATATACTGATGTAAATAAGGAAGAAGTGGTACAGTATGTGTTAAGATTACATTTCATTAGGCCAAAAATCCGTAAATTTAGTCAAGAATCATAAGGGAATTACTTTGAGAGCTCTTTGCACAACTCATTTTTAACAAGTCTTAGAAAACTGGAGCAATTATAAGGGATTAAAGCCTAGTAACATATGCTTAATCCTATAAAAAGATAAAGGATAAACCAGAGAACAACAGTTTGGTGTTACTCCTGTGTAAAATAACCAAATGGCTATTTTGGCACTCTACCAATAAAGATTTAGAAGATGAAAATATAAACAATTGACACGAAACCAGCATGGTTTCATGAAAGTTAGGTCTCATTTAAGCAAAGCAACTTTTTTTCTGGTGGGTTTTTTTTGACAGAATTTCACGTTGATAAAAGTAATTTTATTGCTTTGACACACCTTTTTCTCCAAGGCATTTTAATTCTACATAACATTTTGATTAATAAGATTGCATTAAGGAATTAATCAGTTACACATCAGAGGGACTGAAAATGGTGTCTTTGACATACCTCAAAATATAATTGTTATAGAGGAAGTAATAATGAGCAGGGACATTTCGGCTGGGGATCCTTAAGGGACTGATTTTTGGTTCTACCTTTTTTAGTGCTTCCTGTTATGATCTCAATAAATATAGAAAATCTTCATTGAAAGAGATTTAAAATAACACACTGACAACAGGATAGCAAATATTGAGAAGGACAAGTTGCTTAACCAACCTGATCTCCTTCTATGACCATTTGACCTGCCTTCTGGATGCGGGGAAGGCTGTGGACGTTGTCTATCTGGACTTTGGTAAGGCCTTTGACACTGTCCCCCACAGCATTCTCCTGGAGAAGCTGGCAAATCATGGCATAGACAAGTGGACTCTTCGCGGGGTTAAAAACTGCCTGGATGGCCGTGCCCAGAGAGTTGTGATTAATAGGGTGAAATCCTCTTGGCGGCCGGTCACCAGCGGTGTCCCTCAGGGCTCGCTTTTGGGGCCAGTTTTGTTTAATATCTTTATCAATGATCTGGATGAGGGGATTGAGTGCACCCTCAGTAAGTTTGCAGATGACACCAAACTAGGTGGGAGTGTTGATCTGATTGAGGGTAGGAAGTCTCTACAGAGGGACCTGGACAGGCTGGATCGATGGGCCNAGGGAACTGGGCATGTTTCGTTTGGAGAAGAGGAGGCTGAGGGGAGACCTCATTGCCCTCTACAACTACCTGAAAGGAGGTTGCAGAGAGGTGGGTGTTGGCCTCTTCTCCCAGGTGAATAATGACAGGACCAGAGGAAATGGTCTGAAGTTGGGGCAGGGGAGGTTTAGATGAGATATTAGGAAGAATTCCTTTACTGCAAGAGTGGTCAGGCACTGGAACAGCCTGCCCAGGGAGGTGATTGAGTCAGCATCCCTCGAGGTTTTTAAGAAACGTCTAGATTTGGCACTTCAGGGCATGCTGTATTGACAGAGATTGTAGGGGGTTTTTTTGTGTGTGTATGGTTGGACTTGATGATCTCAAAGGTCCTTTCCAACCATGAAGATTCTATGATTCTATGATTCTATGATTCTATGATCATTGGCTTCACTGTCATTTGTGGGAATAGTTGGAAATTAAAAATGTAGTAGCAGCATATTATTACTGTTATCCTTCTTAAAATCATAACTCTGTTCTTGGCGTAGATTTGTATTGCCTCTTACTAAAGGGGATGGAAAGGCATTCTGCTGTGAACAATGTAAAACTATCTTTAAACTTGTTTGGTTTTGGTTTTTTTCCAAAGAAATAGATGACTCTAATTTTGAGTTAAAATATTTGTCCAGTACATGGGATTGGAATTGTTTTTTGTACTCCTGGTAGTCCTTTCTATCACTTGCCTTTGTGAATGGGTGAATATCCCTCTTAGTGCTTCTCTACATGGGCCCCAGGGAGTATATGATCACCCGTGTTGTCAGTGAACTTACAACATTCACAGCTCTGCATCTGGATGATGGGTATAATCAAATCTTATGTTTCATGGTTTCAGCTAGTTTTTTTGCAGAAATCATTATTATTTTTTCCTTCTTTTTCTGCAGAAGTGACTGGAAGTAATCAGTTTTTCTTTCCTTCTTTCTTTTCTTCTTTTTTTGAAACACTGCACATGAGACCAAATAGAATATCCTAAAGATCACAGGGAGAGTAGACAACCCTATCTCAGCCCTATTTGATTCCCTTGACTGACCCAACATGTTATGATCACATTGAGATCCCAGTCTGGGATTGATAACAATTTTTCCTTAAATTCAGATTGGCAGAGCAATCACCTTCTCAGTGCCAAAGACTTGGATCATTTGCTTGGATTGTTTGGCTGTATCTTATTCCAAATGGTGATTTCATGGTCTCTGATTTCCTCTGTCTATGGTGCAATCTAAAAACTGAGCTTGACAGATCTTAATCAAGGTAAAACCTGCATCTCTTTGTAGACAGTGATATACAAAAAAAATATGATTAAAATATCCACGTGTTTTATGCTTTAACTCCATGACATAGTCAAAACCTTTCTTAAAGCCTAAGTCTAAATCACCAGCCTTATGTTTAATTGAAGAAATTATATTGTTCCAAAGCATGACATTTTTTAAATGGGTTACAAGATGGTAACCTAATGCTAATCCTAAAGCAATTTTAAATATTATATGACTCAATTCAGTTCTTTAGAATATCTAAATTCCCCATACAATCATTGGAGAAGGAATTATCGTTTTTGCTTGGGATACCTAACTAGGAGTCACTCTCTGAATAGCTTCTGAAATCTGATTTCTGCCTCCACCCATGCAGTAAGGTCGGCCTGTTAGCAAATCACGAAACTGCTGTCAACTTTACCACTATAAATGGAGTATGCAGGCAATGTTATTTATTTATGAAAACTTTACAAATACAGAAGATACCTTGTCCTCACCATCTGCATGGAAGTAACTCTTAAAATTGAATTCAGTATGCTGCATGAAATGCATGTCAAAGTAAATGGTACCTGTAGTAGAGAATCTTAAACCCACATTGGAGAAGGTACAGATGTATTTAACCTTATGGGAGCTTCAGAAGGAATTGGATCACATCAGCTTCAGGGAAGATGACAGTTATTCTAACCAAGGACACAGTATCTATCTATCTGCGTGCTTATCTGAATAAGCCCCTTGGGTTAAAGGTGGAATCAAAGCTCTCTGTAAGGTTTCCTATGTGTTTGGTTACTGTGTAAAAGCGGAAACTCACTCTCTTCTGGTCCAATAGTGGCAGGATAGGGAGCAATGTAATGCATCTACAGTCAAGCCCCACAGCCCTTTCATTAGTTAACATGGATACAGAACTCTGAAAATGCAAAGTAAGCAGGCAACATATAGCACACTTTTAAAGAACTTAAAGCAAACACATCTGTTTCATTCTGCAATGCAGAAACACATTTTCTTCAATGTTGCTGTTGTGACACTTCATTACTTACGTTATTCTCAACCCAGTTTCCTGTGGCAGAGAGTTCTGCTGTTGTTTTTTTCTTGTAGGCAGTGCTAGATGAGTGTAACTAGTTTACTGTAGTTCCTTCAAGGAGTAAAAGAAGAAAGTAAATGTTTTTGAAAAAATACAGTTTTCCAATATATTGAGTGTTCATAAACAATCAGTAAGACAAAAAAAAAACCACACGCCAAAACAAACAAGGACCACACACACACAAAAAAAAAGCCCAAAACCAAAGAAGTCACATCTCCGAAGGCTGAATTCATGCTGGCTCCATGGATGAGTGCTGTCTGTTGTCCTGTTTGACGGTGTCCTGGTCAGCACCTCTGAATTGCAGTCACCTATAGCCATACTAGGAGACATGCCAGAGTGAACTGTCTCTCCCTCCTCACTGCCGTTCTCAGTTTCCTTTGGAAGAAAACTCAGGGGCCTGATGATGTGATGCTTAGGGCAGCCTGCTCCCACTGTGGACTTGGGATATGCTGACTGCACCAAGATTTCAAGTCCGTTCCTGCTGCACAGTGTATCCACAGCCACAGTTCTGAACAGTAGACTATAAATATCTCTGCTCTACGAACCAGGCATGCCAATTGCCTTTTAATATTGTAATAATTTATATTATATTATTTTTCGCAACATTTTTTTCTTGGACAGGAGAGAGGTTAATTCAACATATTTAACTTGGCCTAATCTGGCTGCATTTTTATTTCACCTCTGCCTAGTTTCACTTTTCTGTGTTATTATTTTTCCTTTAAAGTCTCACAAGTTAGTGTTACATATGTGCCTGAAATACATCCAGAAACATGAACTCCTGACCCGTTTGTCTTGTGTTTGAAGTCAGTAACACAACTCCTGTAGAATGCATTGGGTGCAAAATTAGGCAGGACGGATGTCATAAAACAGAACTACCACAACCAAAAGTTCTTCTAAAGATCCCTTAGACTTTTAAAGTTACCCTTAAACTTCAAACCATACTCACTCCTGGATAGTACTCCAAATGTCTAGAATATAGTGTTTTACCTTCCTTGTAACAGTAAGAAGACTTAATTAAAGTTTATAGCATATAATAATCTATTAATTGTCATAAATCAGAACAAACATGTTTTTTTTCTTTGGTTAGTTGGGGTTCCTTTTTGTTTCTCTGCTTGTTTTTTCTCCAAAATGATCATCAAATAGCAGAGAACTATTAATCTCTCACAAAAGACGTCGAACTGTGGTACAGTGAACTTTCTTTTCTAGCTCATATATACTCTTCTAATTGTCAGAAAAAATAGACCATGTGGTGACAAGTGTCTATTCTCTAGCTATACCTCAGACAAAAGGACAACTTTTAAAAAAAAAAAAGTGTCCCCAAGTGATTAGAAGCTGGAATGCCTGCAGTAAAACTTTTTTTTTTCTGAGCTTGACCCTAGTGAGTTACCCAGCTGCCAGTACTGCAAATCATTTATTGATTTGTTGTATCCACGGTTTTTCTTTTCTCCTCTTTCACCTATATCAGAGAGATCTATGACACAAAAAGTCCTAGTTTGAATAACACTTTGAAAGCACTGAAAATATTGTTGCACATCAGGTGTGTTCATTACGGCATGAATAAATTAAGTGAAGACCCAGTATTTGGAGGAAATTGTATTTACTTGACGAAAAAAGATTTCATAAACAGTGAAAAACCTTCAAAACCCAGTAATATCAAAGAGCAACCAAAGCACACTCGTATTTCAAATGCCTAATTTCTCAATGGAAATGCTACTCTATGTTTCATTTTTTATTTTCCCATGCACAGTTATAGATGCAATGCATGTATGAGCAATTTTAGATATTGCAGCTTGTTACAGGTGTCATTGCAATAAACTGTATACATGCATCATATTATTTAGGTAGTTTCCTACAAGTATGCCCACCTCCAAAGAGTATTAAAACCGTTTATGGTATTTCTTCCTTATAAATCTGAGCTTTCATCTATTTTAACTTTTACAAAGTTGTGCCAGATTTTACCCAAACCAACTCTTTTATTTGAAAAAAGGTATGCAGAGAAGATCAACAGTGTTATGCTTTAATTCTGAGGTATAATGTTCCTTCCATGTGGTACGATATTTTGCACTTCTGTTGCCTTTTCCAGAAAACAATCAAAACAAAGCAGTTTTATATAAATGCATTTTAAAAGTCTCTCTATCAGTCTTCTGATTCCACACACAGAAGAAATCTATCATTACATTCCATTGTGTAGTAACTGCAGGCTATTGTTAACATTTTAATAAAGTTCACAACTGGGTGTCATAATACAGAGCTATTCTTTTAATATCTCAAATGAAATCTTCGCTCTTATTTCTGTGGTAGTCTGAATCTCATATTGCATGGCTCAAGCAACAAAAAAACCCTGCTCTCAGACTGTTTAAATGGTTTATTGGCATATCTGTACCTTTTTATTGATCTTGATACAGTAGACCAGAGACCTATAAATTGCCATTCTTCTTCTTTGCTTAATCAAATTTCCAATAGTATAATGTTCAACCAATTTAAAATAATGCTTCAAGTAACCAAGCTTTTTGCTTTTCATAAAGCAAGCCATAGTAAGGTGCTTTGTGTCATGAGATTGAACATATCCATCACTAATCCCCATGCTGTGTTTGCTTTAAAAATGAAAGAATTCAGTGGTGTAAGTTAATTTTCCTATCTACTCTTGACATCTGAGTATATACACTAAAAGACCATCCTCTATATTTTAAACACAAACAACTCCACCTTGGCTGGGCAACACTTTCTGCCTTTAAAAAATTTACTATTATCTGTGTCAACCTCATCAAATTCCTTGGTGATGAAGAAAGCAAATGTAATTATTTCATTTTGTAATATATTTGGTATAACTGTCTTCCTCTGTAAAGCAAAAAGACTGTTTTCACTAGTATCAGAATAAGCTTCGATTTTGCAAGTATGAGACAAGGGCGCAAACAATAGGGCCACTTTGATGTCAGTCTGGACAAACAGATGCAGAAAATTTCCTGGCTATAGCTATCGATATGTGTAATAACATAGTAGGCATTTTCAAGACACCTTCAAGACTGTAGCAATCCATATCATGAACCCATAGCAGTATTTTGTTTAGTGAGTGCTTTTGAAAATGTTGGTGTGGGCTCAACTTTTGCTCCTCGTAACAGTGGAATCTCTTGAGAAATTGACAGAGGAGGTGCTTTGATCAAAAGTGGCTATTATGTTTATTAATAGGCCATCTGCCTTTCCATGGACATTAAAGCTGTTAAGGGGTGCTCTAAGAGCCACTACCTCTGGTGGGTTCTGGGACAAGGAGGTTCCTCCTGCCCAGCCACTGGTGCCCAGCCTGGGGTGCCCTGAGGCCCATCCCAGGTGTATCCATCCCAGAATGATGGGCACAGCTGCTGCTTTCCCATTTGCAGGTCCAACCAGCAGCAAGGCTGAGCGTGCATCCCAGACACGCACACACGGAGGACACTGACACAGCTGTCTATGTGACTGCCACAGCCAGGGCCCTAGTGGCATTTAACAACCCCCACAAGTATTGGGTAACTGACATAACACATAACCATAGATAGCCAAGTCCTGTTCTTCAGTCAATCAGGCCTGAAGTTGACACAAATGGCCCCGCTCTCTGTATTCACACAAATACACATTTGCAGATCCCTCGAGCATCAGCACCCTCTGTCTGACCTCTGCTCTCGTCCCAGGCACTCTTACGTGCTCCGCCAGCCTCCCACTCGCTGGCTGGTCCAGCTTGGTGGTCTCTAGCAAATACACACGAACTCTCACACTTGTCTCACACACACTCCACAGTGACTTGTCCCCCCCAGTACCAACATGGACCCTCTGCATGGACATGGGGCCCCCAACTCACCATCTGGTCCACACCCATACACACCAGGTTAGGAGAAGGTATGAAAGCAGTGGTCCCTGCAACTGCTGGCACGTAGGCACACGGGTCCTATCCCCACTCCAGCTGGTGCTGAGACTATCCCTCGCTCCAGTTACTGGCACCAGGGGAAGCAAGGGCCCTGTGACCTGAGATCTGACTCCAGCTGCCGGCACTTGCATCAGTCACTGGAGCCCCACAGCTGCTCCACACCAAACACCTGGGTCACACCTATGACCCAGGTGCCTCCCAGCTGCAGACTCTGAGGCCCTCACTCCTTGCTGTTACCGGCACCACGAATGCATGGGTCGCTGTCTCCAGGGTCTCACTCCTGTCACTGGTACTTGTCAACCCCTCTAGCCTTTCCAGTTTCTGGCTCCTAGACCTTGCAGTATTCACACATGGGTTGAAGAGTAAGATTACATAGAAAGAAAGTTAAGAAAGGATTTAATAAGAAGATAGGGTGGCTGCAGTGATCAGGCACACTGACAGGCAACTGTTTACGTGTGACCACCTCCTTTAATACTTGTTCCTCTCTACTGTTCCTCACCAGTTCCTGTCCCTTAAGCATTCCTTAGTAAGTTTTGTCTATTCCCACAGACCACCCTCAAACATCCAAAATCCTCATGTTCTTCTTATTTCTGCCTTCTCATCAGTTATAAAGCCCAGGTTCTCATCAGTTATAGTGTCCAGGCTGGCCCCCTCCAAGACTATGCCCCATCATTTGGTGTCTGGAGAGTTTTACTCTCTGTCACGGTCTCCATTATGGTTTATCAGGTTTGTGTCTCTGTGAGTTTCGTCTACCACTTTCCCTTTTGCTTATTATCCCCTTTGAAATAAAAGTTCCTTGATCTGACAATCTTACAGAAGCAGATGGTCCCACAGTCTACACATCCTTACACAAGCATTTTCTCAATTTTGATTATTCCCACATGTTTGCGTGGCCACCCAAGGTTGTGGTTGAAATACAATGATATCCATCCTCTTTATTTATTTCCAGTTTGAATGACGCTAAAATAAATTCATTTGATGTGTTGTAGCCCACCTGCGGAGTATGATGTCACTTCTTCCTTATGAATACAAGATATGGACTTATTTTGTAAACCTATATCAACAGTAAGATGTTTCTGAATATTCAATAGTTTAAACTTATAATGAATTTAATATTTATCTGTTTTCAGGACATGATTTATGACAGAGCAAGTATGAAGCATGAAAAATTTTGACAACAGAAAACTAATTTCTCACAGGAAACCATTTTACACAATGTACATTTTCATATATAATTTGGACTGCTTAAAAGAAAGAATTACGCATTACCCAGTGTAAAGACATTTTACGGCATCATTAGCAGTTACACAGAATGTATATAATGTAGGCAGGACTATATTATTTTTGATTATGAATTTATACTTTTATGTAATTTTGATGTCAGACAACTTTCTCTAACCACCTTTTTGTAGATGACACAAATTAATCAATATTTGTCTATGTTGCTCTTCTTTTCTGTCAATAACAAAAGTATTACAAAGGCAGTCGTTTTTCTACATGTATGCCTTCCATCAGCATGCATTCCCTAAAAATCAATAAAAAATCCACAAGTGAAAAGCTTGATACAAATTTCTTGAAGGGACATTTTAGACCACTGCCCTGTAATATCTCCATGCCCTTCTTATACATTTAATAGGAGTGCTTCCAAGAGTTTAAATCATTTAAAAAAGGAAAGGACAGAAATGAGAGTAGTTTGTCAAAGCCCCCAGTCCATACAGCTTTGCTAACACACAAAAAGAAATTATCATCCCACATATAATAATGAACTGCTGCACAAAGCATGTCTGTGGGACTGTACCTTTGCAACACAGTTAGGATCTATTTGTCCCTTCCCAATTCTTAAAGAAAGACAATAGCTTGTTTTTTACTGAAGGCTTATTTTTAGTTATAAAAGAACTGCAATAGAAGTATTTGCTTTGATATAGCTAAACAAACACCGACTGCATAATATTTAAAATATTTATTGCAAAAAAGGTTATTTCTTTTCAGCAATATTAGACTGAACCTATTACTATTTATCATCTAAACTATAATCCCTTTTTTCTTTTCCATGAGTACTTAGGAGGTCTCTAATCACAGCATCCTGGAAAGAGTTATTGCTGTGCTGTTTCAAAGCCTGTGATTATCTTCTGGCAAAGATAGTGTTGTGTTTAGCCATACTACATTCTGCTGGTTCATACATACAAAATAATATTTCAAAGTGTCGAACAGGACATTTTCTTTTACGTTTGAAATAAACACACTTTAGTCCTTCATTACACTATATGGAATACATTTGATTTCTGGCAGAGAAAATAACATGTTACTGTAAATGTTTCAGGCAAGACCAATATGGATATAGCACTGATTTAACATTTTAAAATTCAGTAGGAACTATAGATTTTCCATATTCAAGACTTCCACTGATTTAGAAATGGCTGAAGACACATGGCATGAAAGCAGAGATTTAGGAACAGTCTCTTTGTTCTTTATTTGTGAAATGGCACATTTTATAGGTGAAAAAACATACCTAACAAACAAGTAAATTTTAGTGTTAAGAATTCTCTGTGTTGTAGAATATAACAAGAAGAAGCATTTCTATGCATGCTAGCTACTACTAATTTTTTTAGTATGTGCATTAAGACACTACAAGAGAATTGTGCAGGCAATTGAGTGTTCACTTTTACAAGTTGTGAAGTATGAAAACACAATTTCTTGAACACCAAAAGCCACTCAGGGTTTAAAGAGGGGTAAGAGAAATGCTATGTTTGAAGTTATGAGAAGAAATTTTCAAGAAAATTAGATGCTAACTGATTTCATTAACAATAATATATTAAAAAAAAAGGCTCATCTGAAGCTGTGTAAGGAATCTGGGGGAAAAGAAGAAATGTTTTCTTCCAGTTGTCTAGAGATTAGAATATAGAATATAGATATAGAATTAGAAAGTGCTAATGTAGATTCATTGATCAATCATAACAGTAGAATATGTAATAGTTCCCATCAGACTTAGGCAACATGCAGAATCACCATGTTTGTGCCTTATATACCACAGAAGAAATTGCATTGATACTTGCTCTTTAAAGGCGTTCATGGCAACTTTGCTCTCATCATAGGTAACATACTGTGGTGCAATTGCCAATCAGGTTTTAGTAGCATTTAAAAGCCCAACCTCCATAGTTTCTGAAGAAAACTAAAATTTAAATTTAGAAAGGAAATAAGACAAGGGGAACGAAAGCAAAATCCATACCTGTTTTATACAATACAGCTATTTCTGAAAAAAGATCCAGCAGAGTCAACATGGTGAGGAAGAACTACTGTACATGGGAATGTGTTTTACTAACATGGTCCAGCTGGTGGCTTGAGCTAGAGCCTGGCAATCCTTCTGCCAGGATGACTCCACTCTACCTTCCTGCAGAGGAGCAAAGGAGACTGCACTCGCTCCCCCAGCAGCTAAAAACCTTGTCCTCCTTATTTGCTTTGCTGGGTGGACAGAATCCTACCAACTCCTGTTGCATCCCTTTGAAAGGAGAAGCTGGGATCCCACAAGGGGCTTGCAAGCTAACCTTGGCTGATGAGACTGCGTGAATCCTACCCCTCTCAAAAGATCTCTGAGCTGTAAGGAGTCACTGCACTTCACTCAGCACTTACGGCACTCAGGCCTCCCATGAAGGTTGCAGCCTAAGTCCTTTCTGACAAAAGCAGAGGTCAAGGGTTTCCTTCAAATCAAGGCTAAGCGATTTTAGCCGACACTTCAGCAGTTATGAGATTTAGATAGGCAGTGCTGTATCTTTCTATTCCTTATAGGAATTAAATTCACGTCTTTGACTCACTGAGGTTAGTCTGAAACCATTAAGCAATGTTATATTTTTAAAAAGCGGTAAAACTGTTAATTTTTGCTTGGAATATTAGAGGATTAGCTGGAAGCAGAGGAAGAACAAGCATAAGGACAATCGATTCTCTGACGCAGTGATAAAAGCATTTAACAGATAGGAGGATGAACTGCGTCCTATTCCCCACTCCTAAGAATGACTCATGCTTTTGTGACCTCTGCTTCTATTTTTAATTAAAAATGCATTAATTTTTATATAAACAAGCATAATATATACACACTAAAACATAGATTTGCAATCCTCTGTTCTCTTACCAGGCATATTGAGTGAGCTCAAGCTGACCCAAAGTCATGAAAAGAATATAGTTTTAACAAAGAAAGCGATGGTTCACTTTATGATTGTAGAGGAGGATGCAAGATTCTGGTATCAATCAGAATCTACTTGCAGTGGAATAATAATCTTTTAAAGGCTTTTGGACTCTTTTATTTTAAATCACAAACCATTTTAGTGTCTCCTTTGCGGTATTTCTTGATCTCATCATTGGACTGAGCAGATATACCAGGACTGCTACATCTGTAACTGTTGAACCGGTCCTGCTAGTACTGGAGTGTCTATATCTGTTGTACTTAGTTCCCTCACCAGGGTCAAAATGAGAACCGATTCAATGCTCCTAAAATTTAACCAAGCATTCTGTCACTCTTAAGTCTAATGTTTGCTGGAAATCTATCAAAATAGCTACTCCAAAACACGGACTTCCACACTAGCTTTTGTTGAAATAATGACACAGGAATAGATATTTCCATACCTTGCCTGATGCAGAAATTCTGATACATGTATTAATCTTACATTTTCCTGCTCCCTTGTAGTTATTTTTGATCCTTAGTCTCACCTCAGTCTGTTTCCTCCAAATGATTTACCAATAGAGGGCTCAATACAATTAGCATAATAGAGGCCTACAGAAATGTGCAAACCTGCTCTAAACACAAATGACTTCAGGTTGTTTGGAGCTCAGGAGGAACACAGGAATGCAAAGAATTTAATTAGCAAATCTTTTAATACTGCTAGCAGAATAGAATACCTTTAATAAGAATCCATCCCTGATAATTGTTTTCCAGCCTGAGTAAAAGCTTTGTATGTCAGACACGGTGAAACAAGCTTGTTTATCTATTATAACTATATTGTGAAGTAAAGATGTTATTTTCAGCCATCAGACTAATGCAATTCTGCCCGGCTCAAAAGGCTTTTTTAAGAAAATAATTAGAAAACATGTGGGGTTTCATACTGAAGTAATTGCAAGGAAGAGTTGACTGTAGCTGACTAGCTATAAAACTAGTTATAACCTCAGAGAGAAGAGAGAAAAAGAAAAAAAAAAAACAAAACAGAACTCAAAAAGTGATCCTAGTTGATAACAAGAGAACTCGGCCACAGGAACAAAATCTTCCTCTTACTTGTTTTCCCCAAACTGTGTGTCAGTTGTATAGAACTAGATGGTCCACAATAAGCTGAAGAGCTCTAGGACTCATTACATCTCCTTGAGTCTCCCAGTCTGCAAGGACACATAGTCACTAGTCCACCCTTAAGAAAAGAAACATGCTTTTTCTGTGCTCTTAATTGAAGCCCCTAGCACTTTAAAGACTAGTAAGGTGATGGCAGCAGCAGAATTCCTCCCAGAGGTTAGTTTCTCTGGGCTTTGTCTGAGCAAGTTACAGAAAACAATGAAGCAGTGTCCTGAAGCCTGTTTTTTCAGTCTGGTAGTTTCTCCAGCAACTACTGGGCAAGGACATATTGGGAATCCCAAATTCACCTGCTCCTTTGAATTCCAGCAATGAAATAATATTCTGTGATTTTTTGTTTTCCTTTAGTAACCCCTGCAGTACTTATTTAATCAGTGCTCCTTTTTTTTTTCCTATTAATTCTGTAATTAATAGGAATTAATTCTGAGGAAAAGAAACAGTTTGCTGTTTCTGAAGCTGTTGGATGAGCTGGAGATCTCTTCATCTGCATCACCTGGAATCTAGTTCTTACAGCTTATCGAGTTAGTAATAGCTCTTCATACTGTCCTGAGCTGTCATTCCTTTGAGTTCAAGACACGTAGGCTTTTGATGCATTTCCAGCCTCTTCAGAAAGGAGTTTGGAGCTAGAGGGTAAATGGAAAGTGTTAATCTCCCACTCCTCTGTTCAACATAATACAGAAAAGCAGACAACTGAGTTTTTTGCCATGACGGATTAACAGTATAAATAGTATAGAAGTAGAAGCATACACATTACATTTAATTTAATGGAAGTCAAAACTATTGTTTACAATTTTCAAATCATACTTCCAATCCTTCTAAAACCTGTTCTTTCCCTTCTACCTCCTATTATTCCTACACAGCAGCAATTTGTTTTAAATTGAACTTGGATATAGTAAATCTAATATATACCTGTCTTGAGTGTTTTCTTGCTATCTGCAGTACCTGTTCTGCCTCTGCTATGATTCTCCCTCTCACCTGGGTGACCGCCTTCCTTCATGTCTGAGTGCCAGCTGAGCTCTGAAAGTTAACCATAAGATGCCATGCTCAGGGAACTAGACAAGTCAGTAGTTTTCTGTTACAATTATTGTGTTTTAGTCATTACCAAAACACACTTTAATTTCTTTGTGGGCAATTATTCCTAGTGATACAAAACCAGAAGATTCATGTCTCTAGTAGAGCATCCAGAAAGAGCTCTTCCCCTAAGAACATAAATAAAATATGCCATCCCGCTAGTAATGTTTTGCAGTGTAGACAGGGAACAGTAAGCAGTTTAGCAAGAAAACAAGAGTTGGTGTAACCCCAAGTTCTTAGGGATAATGAAGGTTTAAATCTCCTAGGAAAAACAATTCATATCTAGGGGGTTTACCACAACAATTAATTTTCCTAGGCAGAAACTAAGTCCAAGCTCTCAAGCCTGCTCCACAGAAGAGATGACAGATTATTCTTTGCAAGTCTAATCGAAAAAATGCCACATAGCTACAGCAACAGGATTTAGCAATGTCAGAAATTAAGTAGGGTGAGTGGATGAAGTGTCCTATATTTACAAAAGACACCCTTCTGAAGTTCTGTACAGGGACAGGAAAGACCCCTCTCCAGAAACAGTGTTGTGGACTTTCCTATTACTCCAGAGTCAAACATAACTAGCTGTGTTTTAAAACCAGCAGAACTGATAAGCTTTGCTGCTGCCTAGAAGCTTATAATTTATCATATTGCTCATGATTACATCCCTACATAACCAGGAGTAATCCCCCACAGAGTTTTTTGCGGTAGCAAACACAAGCAGAAATGCCAAATGAAGGAAGGCAGCATATGAAAAGAGGTACTTGATCTGCTGTACCAATTTGGTTTGAAAAGAAACCCAACAGACTGGGTTTTGTTCTAATGCAAAATGCAGCATATCATTCTGGAAAAGTTAAAACATAAGCTCCAACTTTACGTTTTAGTTTCAGTGCGCTTTTGATCTAAGTTATCAGATGTGTACACAGCTCTACTTCATTGTCATGCTGAGGAGGAAATAACCCCCCTTGGCCCCTTTTGATGACCTCTTTTTTGTCTCTCTCCAATCCTGCTGCTCAAAAATATAATGAAACACACCATGCTGCCACAGCAATCACAAAAAACACATCTCTGAACTTAAAAATAATCTTGGGGAGTTTACACACCTTTGGAGTTTTCTGGCTAAATCTGTGGAAAACATCAATATGGCAGTGTGAAGGAGAATCCTTACAGAGGGCTCTAGGGTCGACTTGTAGAGGTGTTTATGTACCTAAAAAGCACATGGGTGATACATGGAGCTTCCAAAAGTTTTCTGTTTTTTACTGATTTAAAGGAAAATTCTCTTCCTAGATTCCTTTGAAGATCTTCTATTTCGTACCTGACTCCAACAGCAGTCAAGCACTTTAGAAAATCACATTAGCTACCAGTTTGCCACATTAGGCACCTAAATGACTTTTAAAATCTCTAGCAAACTGTGAGGGAAAGGAAGTGGGAAACAAGGAAAAAGCAGACACCAGGAAGTCAAGGCTATTTCACAAGGGGCTATTCATTGTATTTAGAGCCAGTGTGCTCGTGTCGGGTACTGAAACGGGGATAAGCATTGACACCACTCAGGTTTTGCCATCCAAATTTTCCAGTTGCCTAGGCAGTCCCTGTAGGTTGCCTTTATCATCAGGAGGTTGGGGTAGGTTCCTCCAGAGGGTGATTCAGAAGAGCCTGAGGTGCTCTGAACTACTCGGTGGAGTGTTTTTCTTTACAGTACAGGGAGCCTGGGTGGTTATTTTACTTAGCTAAAGCAAGTATTGAAAGTTGGGAAAACTTAAGAGACTCTGTAAGATTTATTTTTAACCATTATGTAAGAATACAAGACTACTATTGTCATAATACAAACCATTTGAGAATTTCCAATTGTGGGCAAAGCAATGCAACATAGCATGGTGGGTTTTGATACGTGATATAATTATTAAGGAACACCAGCATTACATTACCTATGAATATTACTGAAAGCATATTTTGATTTTCTCTCAAAGCTCATTTTCAATTCACTTTGCACTCTTTTTCCACGTTTAGGTTTTATATAGGTACTCTTGTGTGAAAATTCAGAGTTGACCATAGGGATGCTGTGTTATGCATAGAATACACAGAACCCTGTTGTGTTTCCATGGAAGTAAAAAATTTATTTCTTCTTAATCCCAACTCTTTCATTACAAATGAATGGAAAATGTGGACAACATTTTAATTAAAAAGTAAAATGCAGAATGAACTGAAAACCTAATCTTGCTTCTATTGCTTTTGACATGTACTCCTATACATCTCCAGAACCTCATTACAGATAGAAGTAAACAGCCTACAGCTGATCCTGTGTTTGCCCTTACTGAATTCTGGGATGTTTTTTTATAGTTACTGCCTTGAAAGCATAAAAATTGCAACATAACTAGATAACTGACTGAAAATTGAAGGAACGTAAGTTAATAATGTACTGTAATGCTATTAGGATTTTTTGTGTAATGCTTGTTTTTCCCCTCAGTAAATAAAATATGTTGCTGAGTGATGGGAAATTAGAATTTTACTGAAATGCTAGTAATATATACAAGGGCCCAGCTTTCCACAGAGATCAGAATGACTATTTAAGTATTTCCCATAGACTGACAAAACTCCAAGAGGAGCTAATTAAGGGCATTATGTCTCATAATTCTCCACTCAGTTCACTAGAATGTAGAGAATGTAAGAAAAGGTAGATTCTGCTCCCTCCTGCATTACAGGAAGAGCAGGTTTGAACTTAGATTCTTCACTTCAGACGAATGGCTTAACTGTCCTTTCTTTTAGAAAATTTCAAATTAGGTACATGTGAGATTTCTCACATGGACCACTGGACTATCCTAGAGATTAGAATGCAAAAGTAGAAGAGCTGAGTTCCAGTATTTACACAATCGAATTATTTGCATAGAGGAGAAAAGCAATCCATTCATAGATCCAGCAGAGATGACTACAACCACTTATCCAATCCCCCCATAAAAAAAGACATGGGAAGTTGCATTTGTATGAGGTGGGTAAGGTGGGTTCAAGTATTGATTAAAAATTTAACCCTTGGTTATTCTAAGCTGAGCAAGTGCTCTGCCTTCTGAATTGCGGGATGAGAAGCACAAAGTACTACTGCTTCAATCCAAATAGCACTGGGACAACAAAATCTCTGTGTTTGATGGGGGATTTTTGGGCAAATCAACCATTCACTAAGGAAAAAAAAGTTATACAGCTCCACGGAGGTTACTCAGTATCCCAAGAATACTGATTTGCTATTTTCGAATACTCATTAGCTGCCCTTTGTATTGGGATAACTTTCAGCGAGTCGTACAACTGTGAATTATGTAAACACAAATGCAGTAACAAAGCTCTCTTGCTAATGATGATTGTTTCTTAGTAATCGTATGTATCATTCCTGTAATTATAATGTTATTTGTTATGTTAATTTACTACAGTATTGCCATTAATTATTTCTAAATGTGATCAGACTACTTGCTATTTCTGACAATTGATGCAGTTAGGAATGACGTGGCGCACATTTTAATTAATTTGTTAATGTTGCTCTTGTTTGGTATGTGCTGTACTGTGTAGTGCTTATTTTGCAAGATTTTTTTTTCCCCCCCTTGCCTTTCCTGGTGAATTAGCTTGATCTAAACATGCAGCATAGAACAAAGGCATTTCCCAAGTTTAAAAAACCAAACCAACCAAACAAGCAAAACTCTCTCTATATATTCCCCAATGCTCAGCTCTATATTTTTACTATATATATAAAAAATTTAAAAAACTTTTATATATATATATATTTGTCTCTCAGAAACCAGATATAAATTATATAGTAGCACCAGCAGAAAATGACATACCAGTTCTTAAATGTAAGATCTTATTCTCGAGTTTGGAAGGGGTGAATTAACCTCTCAGGAAAGATACTGGAGGTGTTACCTACCTATTGGCAGGCTAGGGAGGGTGTTCACATTTTGACTGATTCTCAGATAACTGGGAAAAGAAGTAAAAAGGAGAGATTGCCTAAAGGCATTGCACTTTTCCATGCCTGATCCTGATTTTTCTTCTGGAAGTTATCTAGGCAAGAAATGTATTAAAAAAAATCAAGAAAGAAATCAGCAAGGCTGGACAAGCAAGGATAAGTGCAAGAGGTGAATGACAGCTAAAAGTAATCTAAATGAGTACAAATGGAAGTTTTAACTTAAAGTGTCTTACTAAGCACAAAATAACTCTGGCCTCAAAAGCCCCAGAAGACCATCTCTGTGGCAAGCCAGCCCATTTAAACAGAAAGGTCAGACTGTCAAAGAAACTAAACTGCCTCATGGAGCTATAGAGCAGATGATGAACTGGGAGGTAATTTAATGAACTCCTCCAACCTCCCATCCTTCGATATTTCACACTCGGAGGTATTTTGGCTCCACAGTTAGCAGTGCAACAGATATGAGCTCACTGAGTTCCAGGCAACAGTAATTACCCTGAAGAGAAGTAAAGGGGGGAAGGCAAGCTTTAGCCCCTTTGTGCCATTAAGACAACTCTAGTTTCACAAACAGTTGTCTTCCATAATCTGTTCACGTTTTCAGAACTGCCTGGTTTTTCGTTTAAAAACAGTGACCTTTGATGCTGGAGAGTGTCTTTGCCGCTGATACGCAGGGAAGAGGATAGCCCTCAGGCGTGGAGCCTTCAGGTTATTTCCCCATCATATTTTTTCCCTGGTCAGGGACTACATCTGGTCGCTTAGGACAATAACCATTGTCACTGGCATTTCCAGATACAGCTCAGAAACAATCATGTTTCTAGCTGACTGGTTAGTCTATTTCCTCATAAGAAACATGCAAAGAAAAACATGCAAGCAATTTTTTTGATACAAAAATTGAGGTCAGTGACCAAAAATACTTTTTTTTTATTCTCTCCTGTGAACTCTGATACTTCTCACTTCCAGGTTAAAAAGTCCCTTTGCATCAAAATTAAACACGATGAAAACCCAACTAAACAGCAAATTTTTATATGCTACCCTGCTTCCTGATTCAATGAGCACAAATATACTTGAAAAAACAAATTGTATGCGTGACTATAATAAATTGTTAATCAATTACTATAATGAAAATAACAGTGACTTACAGTATATTATCTCATATGAGCTAAGTAGCTGCTAGAATGCAATGGTTAGCTACTGTGGTGAAACAAAAAGCATACTTAGAAACATGTATTTCAAATAGTCTCAGCCATCTCAGACGATGTTACAACCTCAGTTCCTTGTATAGTTTAAAATATTCAAAGCTTTTACTGAAATCATTGCAAACGTTTCTGTGCATACTTTGAAACTGACTCTACACATCCTTTCCTTCTTATTTCTTGTTTGCAGTTTTTAGCAACTTTTACATTTGTTTAGGAGCTGTCCATTTTCAAAGTAAAAATATCATTAGCACTATCCTTCAAAATGTGAAGTGGGAAAAACAAATGGAGAACCATGGGATCTATTGTGTTCTGAACATTCTGACAAGAATAAATAATTCATGCTACAAACATTTTGGTGCCTTATGAAATGGGCAAAACCTAACATTCAGAACAATGAAGAAGCATAAGAAGCTGAGGCTTTACACACCCTTCTCCCAAAATACATACAATTCACAAAGTTTGTTAAGAAGAGAATAGAGAAAATGTTTGGGTTTTCTTTCATAAAATAGAGCTAGTCAAGATGTAATCAGAGGTGAAAAAAATTGATAAAGGGCAGTACTTTTATTATATTATGTGTATTAACGTACATTGGAACACTGATGATAACCATGTAACACAGTTCCATGCAGTCATATCAGAGCAATTTGCACCATATAAAATAGGTCAAAGATGCCTGAAAAGGAATCAACTGTAATTAGAAATTGTAGAATTCTCAAGGTCAGAGACACTAAACAACTTAAAAATTTGAAAGTTATGTGCCTCAAAACCACACTTCCAGTACTGCCCGTGAAAGAAGCTAGAGCTTCACCTCATGAAAATGAAAGTTAACTTTTTGAAGACCAAGGAGACTGCAGCCCATCTCTGTCTCTTCCTTCCTTTGCTTCTGCTGAGAGAGCTGCCCATAAAACAGGTGAAGATCTGCCTAGAAGTTTATAGCCAGTGTTTTAAAATCAACCAAAGTGCAAGACTGATATGCTGCACTAATCTAACATTAGAAACTCCACTTTACCTAATCCCTAAACTCATGAACTAAATTCCAGTTTACCTTAACTGTGGCAGTTCCATAGCTACTTGCACAGGGCAAATAGGTAAGGATAGCAACTCCATTATCCACCTCAGGGTAAGCCATTCCCACCTGCAGAAAAAAAGTCCACAATTATCTGCCTGCATTCTGGTTTTCCTATGGTATTTCTGCTATTATAACCCTCTGCAGGGAAACAGGATATTCAATTAGAAGATTCAATTTTCTCACTTGCAGGGAATGGAGGAGGGAATTAGGCCTTAAAAGGTTTTTATAGGCCCTATTGACCAACCCTGCCGAATGTTTTGTGCAAGATAGTGATTCTGCAACCATTATAGGTTCCCACACACACATTAACTTTTGCTTAGTCCAACATCTTCACGCTGCTTATCAGTTTTCCTGAGACAGCTTGTAGACACATATTCCCAAAGAGTATTCGCAGCACGTCACAAGTTGCTGTGCATGTTACCTGATCAGTGGGAAATATTATTCAAACTGTGTTGTAGGATCTGAAACAACCAGGCCACAGGGCAACCAGACACTGAAGAGAGAAAAACTGGCCTTGAAACTAAAAGTCTGTTTCTTTTAACCCGAGTGACGATATAAACTACACAGGGGGACTGAGAAGGCTGCAAGGAGTAGAGTAAAATGGAAGTGAATGTTGCCTGTCACAGGTGGACATGATTAAGCCTCTGAATGGTAGAAAAATTGGTTGTGCATGGCACCTTGAGTGACTGATAGAAGTATGGGAGTAGAGAGGAAAACAGAAGAAAGATGATTCTGACATGTGAACAAGGAATCCCAAAAGAACTGGTTTCCCATATGTCGGTCTGTAAGATCAGATCATGCCTAATTGTAAGTTCACCTGGTCAGATGTAGAGCTAATTTAACATGTCCTGTAGCTCCTGCTGTGTCTCACAGTCACATGCCAGTCACATCGTAAGTGACTGATAGTACAGTCTGTTGTTCTATTCGCTCTATACATTGAAGTGCCAACGGAAGTGTGAGAAGCTTTTTCTGCCACTGTAGGGCTCCCTTGCCACTGGCGGTCTGTAAGAACCAACTGGTGAGCAGACAGCACCCCTTCCCTCATCTGGCTGCTCTGACTGTTGAGCACCCCCAGTTTTGCTCAAGAAGGGGGAGACTTCTGACAGGGCTTCCAGCTTTTGTACATCCAGTAGCAACCCACTGAATCAGCTCTCTCGCCTTACATGTTTGATCAGGATAGATTTTAGGATAGGAAATTTTTCCCAGCATACCTTTTTAGCACAAGCTGAGATCAACAGCTACAATGACAGAGTGTACAACAGCAAGCCTACCCCCACAGTGCTAGGTACGTCAGAATGTGGTTTATGAGATTTTCTTCCATCTTTGTATTGTTAGTATCTTCATAGGGTTAATTACCAGACTCAGCTGCATTGTATGCTATTTTAGGTCAGTTTAAGTAACTAATCTGCCACAGAAATCCTGTAAAAGTATAAATATTAAAAAATAAAATGGTTCTTAAAAATCAGATTTATTGTGGTATATGAACAGAAGAAAATTACAAGCAACATTCTATTTATGCTATTGTAACAACAACATTGGTAGACAATGAAGAACATATTTGTTCTCTCAGATGAATATGTTTGGTAATTTCTTCTTAATGAGCATGAAAATTGCATTATACACATAGCTCCCATAGACATACACAGCACGTTCTCAGGTTTTCAGGAAAAGCAGTTGTAGAATTTTCAGTTCACTTTTAAAAATCACTTTCCCACCATTAATATACTTCATCTGCAGTATGGAGTTTGGGTACGCAGTAGGAAACAGTATATAGCCTATAACTGATGAATTTATAACAACAGCGGTGTCCTTGTCAACCAGCAAACAGTAAGTTGCTCCTGCCCACTCTCCCCCTGGGCTCTGAAGCATGAGTATCCTCATTCCAACAGGTGGAATGGAGGCTTGCTCCCTCTCTGTTACCTTATAGCTTTGTATTTAAAACACTTGAAAACCAGAATGTGTCCTAACCTTTAAGCTACTGTATAAAGCCCCACCACTTTCATTCACTAAGAGCTATGCTTATCCCAATAAAAGATTTTGCATAGAGACTAGAATGGAGTGGGTCCTGACTAAGCTGCTGAAGCAGAGTATGCTTTTGCTCAGATCACACCCTGTGCCAGTTGTTTCCCTCTGGTTGGGTCTAAGCAGGTCCCTGATCCACATGTAAGAGCCATGAATTGCCATGTACCAGCATCTGTCACTACCAGGGAGGACTAGGCACCTCTTTCATCCCCATGGCATTGTGCTGTGACAGCGAGCGCCCAGAGCTGGCTGAGCTCAGGGAGCAGAGGTCAGCCAAGGAGGTCTGAATATGAACACAGTGCCTCATACACCACTCTGGATTCCTTGACAGGATGGATGGTGTCGTATTTTGTGCATCCTATCAAAGAAGTATGTAGCCAGGTAAGACGAAGCATTGACCAGTATTTATACCAATTAATCAGTAGAAATCTTTGGAGGGCAGGAAAGACTGTATCATCTTTCAAAGCAAATGGACGTGCTCAGTAAGGGGAAGACGGTGTGCAGGGTCATCAGAGCAGGAAGGAGAGTACAGGCAAGGAAAACTGACCCTAGGATGTAAAAAAAGAGCTTTCGGTACATAGCAAAGTTTTAGACCACCGTTGAAGTGAAAGAAAGACATTTGTTCTACAGAGTTACATATGACTGGGTAAATTTACTTCTAAGGTAGGAAGATTGCAGGGAAGACCCCAGTCTGCCAACACATGGTGAGTAGATTTGTCTTAAAACCTTTTATATAAATAGTCTTACCAAGTAGAGCTGATTTTTCTCTGTTTAAAGAAAAAGAAGAATTAAGGAATAGGTGCTTTTAGTGGCAAGACATGTTATAACAGACAGATAATAGAGGGGGACAAACATATCCTTTTAACATAGTGTTTTATTTACCTCAGAGTCCAGGTGGAATGTTTGGGTACAAGATCTGTATTTTTCTGCCATAAATCTCCTCATGAGCCCCTCAGGGCACCAACTAAACTATAAAGCATCCACACGAGATAATATTGCATTTTGAACTTCTGTGTGACCCTCATCTATACGTATCTGTATATCTTACATAGCACTTACTTAAACAGTAAGTTTAAGTAAGGGAGAGAGCTTTTAATAAATCACATCTAAGGACATAATGTGTGCAGCATAAGTAGTGCAAGAACAGAAAAACAAGAATAAAAAATTGTGTGGAAATATGCCATTTTTACCATATGATCAGAGGCACTGCTGTTTGACATATTTTCATCAAAGAGCAGGAGAGCAAACAGCTAATGCTCTGAAATATCAATATATTCTAGGCAAGTGTTCAAGCCAAGAAAAGATCACTAAAATATTGAAATCAAATGTTAATAATATATAAAATTACAAAAAATGGAGAATTGAATATGAGAAAGAGGAAAATACTTCAAAACGTTTATTTTAAGCCATGACGCAAATAAAACACTGTTAGATCACAGTAGGTGATTACTAGTAACTGTAAGAGAAGACAACCTACTAAACTTATCACATCAAAAATATTCTATTTCTGCCTTTTGTCACTTTTTATTATCCAATAATATACATAGGTGAAATATATAGGTGAAAGATGTCCCTTCTCCAGTTGGTAAATTCTTCTGATGCATCATTTTCTGAGAACTTAACAGTATCACAGTTCCACTGTTCATCTGCGGCAAGGCACAGAGAGACTACAAATAGAAAGAGGGCTTGAAGGTACAAGATAGAAAATATAGGCAGGGTGAAAAACAGAAATTGTGTTTAACTTGGTTTAATGGTAATTGAACTTGCCAGGTGTAAAATTTTGGGCCTGTATTGCCTTCAAATAATACAAATGACCTACAGAGCAGGGCTATAGGAAACAAATCAAACCTGCTGATAATGCAGAAGTCATTGAAACCGGGAGCCCAGGTATTTCAGTGAGCAAAATTAAAAAGCAGTAGTAAATAGACTGATGAGGCAAGTCATAGTAAAGTGATGAATATCAGGTTTAAAAATGAACAAACAGACACCTGTAATGTGTCTAAAACCAAAACCAAACCTCAGGTATGCACTTACATTGTTGAACAGGTAAGAGAATACACAAAAGCTCCCGCAGAAGGAAAAAAGCCTTGCCCTGGAGTACAGCCAGTCTTGCTGGAGATAATTTCATTCCACACGTGCAAACTGATGCTGTTATTTTCTTTGGCGTGCATAGTCACTGACTTTCTTAAAAGCCAGATTCCTGCATTTATGGCAAGGGCAGGCTGGTGACATTTATGTCTTTGCTTGAGAGACGACCTCCTCTGAACACTTCTCTACCAAGTTGATCAGGTAGGGGGTGGGTAGAATATTCATCAGGTAATTATTCTTCTCTTTTATGAAGCTGAATGAAAGGCAACCCCTCACCAGCAGAGCTGGATTACAGCATCCTTCAGCTGTTGTCACATAATTTGACAAAATATCCCATAGGCTTCAATCATCAAGTGGCTAGAGCATTTTACTGCCATCAAACTAGTAAACAAGTACATAATTTTCTGTGTTTGGTTTCTTTATTTATTGTTACATGGGGTAGGGGACAGAATAGCAGGATATGCTGTTATAAGTTTTTCATTTCTGGTCCACAGAGCATATTCTTTCACCAAAGTGATGGAGCTATTGTCATTTTATATTTCCTGAGCAATAAGTTGCCCTGTGAAGTGTCACATCAGGTTGTGTCAGTCACACTGCCTTGCTTAATAGTGAAATGAATAGATTTCAACTGGAGCAGAAACTCTGGAAGGGTTTTAAAAACAGCCTCGAGGTAACAGTGAACTTGCCCTTTACAAATACCTCCAGAGAAACAAATTAGAGAGGTCGATGTTCTTGCAAACAGAAGATGCACCTGTTCCCCATCATGCGAGACAGTTTTTACATAAGTCGTTATTATGAGTAAGATTCTCCAATCACTTGGCTTTAACCCACAAATCTGCAAAGCATATTATCTCTGAGCCATTTTGTAAGATCAGCTATCATGAGGCTGGGTATAAAGATGTGTGAGCGTGTAAGAACTACAAGCATTAAAATATTTTGCATAATATTGTTCTTACCTTATAATGAAAGAGTTACTGGTGTGGTGAATTTAGAAATAATATGTGACAGAGTGCCCTGTTAAACACGGTGGAAGTAGATGCTGAATCACTCACTGTGAAGCACTTCCATACTCACTGTGAGCACACTCAGAGTTCCCCCAGAAGGCTGCCTTCTGAATGAACATTCCCCTTGCAAATCATCAAACACTAGCTGAATGGTACTTTATGTGGCCATAGAAAGAAACCTGTTTGTAAAGAGGGGAGAGAAGCACAGTTTATCTTCTTTTGTTTTGAAACCATATCATGACCCCATCTCACTTTTTTAAAGAACAGTCTTACCCTCACAGTGGGACTTGCATGACAGCGTGAACATGCACACTGAAGCTAATCGTGTAGATTCCTTCATAGTCAAAGGAGACAAATACATGCAAGTCACCTAACTCTTTTGAGGTATCTTCTTTAAGACAGGATGGATCAGATCAAAAGTCCTCTTTCTCTCCATTGACTAATAAAAAGAACCTAGTATGACTAGCTTAGAGGTAGATACTCACATAGTCAATATCTGAAGTTAGGTGAGATGGTCCCATCTTTAATTCCTGGACAGGGTTTGCAGCTTGAATTCTAGGTATAGAAAATTTGCTATAGTCAAATAATATGCAGTTTCTGGGATATATAAGGTGTACTTATACTTCCGGAAATTTCAAAGGTTCTCCTGTCTTGAATTTTGTAGATCAGAATAATGAAAGCTACCTTGGGCATGGACTCCAGGACAGCAGTAGCATCATGCAGTAGACAGGGACCTTAAGTATATAATGCGGAGCTGTGAATTCTACTTTACGGACCAGATACCTACGTTACCCTTTTAGATTTGTTAAAACTTTTTAATTTCCTCTGAAAAAATTCTGTATCCAGAGGACAGTCTTGTGCTAAACATAATGCGATATACAATATCTAAACCTTACTATTGGCTTTGATAGCTGAACAAACTACAATAGACTTTTCTAGCCTTATGTACCTGGTGATTTACCAGAAGATGTAATAACATGGCTGGACTGCCTAGAAGGCTGAAAATGTTTTGCTGAATGGCAATCAAATACATCTAGACCTTCTGTGATAAAGGCTAAATAATTATTGTTATTATATATTCTTAAGATATATCTGGCTCGAGGATGTTGTTCCACTTTTAGCATGTTCTGCCTTTGAACAGGAAGGCTTCAGAATATGAAATCTGAATGAGGTAGAAAGTTTGCAGCTCAGAAACACCACTTGTGCTCATTATTGGGGAAAATGAGCAAAAATATAACACAGCTGCACTTCTATTTCAGCTACTTTAAAATAAACGAGGCCACTACTCTGGGCCCATCTAATTAACAACAGCTGGAAAATGTTCTAGGCCAATTTTCCCATTAGAAAAATAGCTATAGGATTTAACAGAGAACTACAGTTTTCCCAGTACAAGACTGTAACTGTTCTCTAGGGTATACTGACAGTATGAGAAATGTTAGTTTGGGAAGCAGTAGATATTTTTAAGCTTCTAGGGGAGCTTCTCTCTAGGCAAGTAGACCAACACAGTTCTTGCATGCGTAAGAACTGGTGTGGAAAACAGTAGATTGGACATATGTTTTCCTTGTCAAATAATTTAGTTCCCTAGGGTCTGATTCCCTGATCCACTTTATATGTAATTTGGTTCATTCCTGGATCCTCTTTTGAAGCAAACCAACTGGTTGCTGCTGGATAAACTCTAGATGTAAATCTCAGAGTACTTTGCTCCAGGACTATAGGGAAAAGAAATGAATCTGCACAAAATTTCACTTCCTTTACCCTACTTTAGCCTGTAAGGCCTACTCTGATTCTTCAGGTTGCCTCACATCCATTTTCCTTCATGGAAAAGAAAACAGATACAAAAATACCAATTTTGAAAGCCTATGAAACAATCCTCTTTTTCAAGCACTGCGGCTTCACCTTTGGGTCAAGGGTATATCACAGGGAATCCAGAAGATACTTTTGTCAAAAACAGGGCAGTGTAACAGCAGTCCATGGAGAAGGGTTCATCATTAGTATGGACACAGAAGCTTCTGCAGCTCTTGGCCTGGAATCGCTCCCAGGCAGGACATCTTTAGCAGTATAAGTATAGTCTGCGCTTTTGTCACTGAGCCAATGACTTCCACAGCTTCTGTCTGTATCTGATGCCCCCATTCAAAAAAGATGACAATACTTTGTTCATGGCAGAGTTGCAGGAATGATTAAAAGATTAGCTAAGAAGTCACACTGTGAAAGACTCCAGAAACTACCTCTTTAGCTTAACAAGAAGGAGGTTAAAAGGCAACCTCATTACAGCCTATAAGTAGCTACAAGGAGATCGGAGATGTCAGTGTGCCGGTACATCTAAGCAGAAAATAGAATATAGATATATTCGGGTGAGGAAAAAAAACTACTTTTTTTTTTTAATAGTGAAGATATTAACCTTTGGAACATATTACCGAGAGGAGTGGTTAATCCATCATCACATAAGTTTTTCAAATTGAAACAAGATTTTATTTTATTTTTCCAGAAGACTTGTTCTAGTTCAAAAAGGAATTAATTTAAGAAAGTCCTTTACAAAAGGTCAGCCTACATGACCCTTTCTTGACGGGTAATCTAAGAATCTATTAATATAACAGAGAATTATGCTGACGATAGAACTCAAACAGCCATTTGTCCTGTTGATAGGATACATCCTCTATAACATTCAGACTTATGTTTATAGAACATCACTTAATTTCAATTACAATAATTCTTCATGTTGGGCTGACCAGCCATCTCTTTTCATTGTATAATCCACAAAAATAGCATCATCCCAGTTCTGCTGTTCATACTGACAACCCATATTTTTTTCTGTACTGTTCATAAGATTTGTGATATAATTACAAAATTAAATCTGTTTTAAAACTTTGCTATTTTGTTTTGCTATGATTTTTATCTCAATTTTCTGTACAGATCAGCTTCAGAATATAGTTATATTTTCCATTCAATAGATCCCTTTTAATGATTTCTGTTTGGATCTAATCTATCATGCCTAGAATCCATATTTTCCTTCCAACTTCATAATTTCAGATTGCTCCTGCAAGGTTCATCCTATTACATAGAAACAGAAGAATTGATGTCAACATCAGATCATTACTTAATCTGGCAAATGAAAATAAACTCTTACGTTGCATATATATTTGTCTTTACCCATGGCTTCTCTCATCTCTCGCAGGGAGAAAAGTCAAAGAAGCAGCATATCTCAGTTTGCAGTAGGAAAAATAATAAATACACAAAAAATTTAGTTTATTGTTTGACTTAGCCATATGTTGAACTGAGAATTTGTTATCTTCCAATTTTCTTTCATATCCTAATTTGTTGTGACTCCAAAAATTTAGTGTTTCAGAAATGTCTTTGCACAGCTAATTATTTTCCTCTCCAATGTCTCATAACACTCTATATGAAGGACATTTTATATGAATTACCATTCTGCACACAGATTTGCCATTTTTCTCAAAAAAATAGATCAGCTTTGCTATTTACAGGTATCAGGGAAAACAGAAAGAGGTTTGTCTGGATTATTTGAAAACCTCCTTCAGTTTCTCATATAAATATAGCAATCAGACTTGACTCTTCAGAAATCAGGATGGAGTGACTGTATTTTGATATTTGCTTCTGCTTCTTCAGACTGTTTTACTTAGATAACCATGGCAAGGGTTATTTCTTTAATGGAGATTCAGTGTATATACATTCCTTGAGTTTCTGATTGATTTTCAGTGACAGTATTTTTGTCAATTGTTTTGTTATGAAAAAGAAATATAATTTTAAATTATTTTGGTTTTATGATACACCTTTTTTTCCTCTAAGTATATGTATAATGTCATGTCGGATTACCACACCACTCAGATTTTTCACAGTTATCAGTCTGACACATTGAGATGCACATTATATCTTTTTGATTAATACAGCTGTCTATAATTCTGACTAAGCATAATCTGCAGCACATGGATAGTACATTTTTCATGGCCAGACTACTCTTTTCACATTAGAGCAAACCTTTTTTTTCCTCAGATGCACATCTTGAATAGATTTCTCATGTGAGGCTGATGTTGAGATGGTTTGTATTGCATTTCAATGAAGAATGATACTATCCATATTACAGACTACATTCTTTCTTTCCCTTGAAATATAGTTTTCGTCAGATGTATTTTGCATCAGTGCTATGTCTTACTTTGCTTCCTATATTCGTTTTGGATTGATGTCAATTTAGATGACTGGGGCTTGGCCTTCATCTGTGTTCCAATACTAGTTCTGCAAGAAGGAGACAAAGATCTTATAGGGTTTTATGACTAATATTATCCATTATTGGTACGGAAATAGTACTGAGGGACTGAACCTGTGAAGTGAAATGTTAAATATGGTAGTGGGCAAGTGCAGAACAGTTTCTCTATGCCAAACCACTTAACAAGTTGAATATGAAACAGAAGACAATATGGGATATGTTGAGAAAAGATATTTTGAGAGGAGGAAAATTTACACTTTCAAGGTTCTACTGTGTGAAAACATTGGTCTTCATTTCCCATTACTCTGTCTCTGACTGTCACTGGTAACAGATGTTTTAGAAGTGGTAGAACAGGGCATGCATATAATGATTCCTCACCAGAAGAATCCTGGACAAGTTTTCGTTGCACAGACTTTTGAGTAAGAAGTGGTACCTTTGCAGTTAGTATCCCTTCATGGATATTTCTTCCAAGAGACCATCCAGCTATTTTTCAAAACTATATGCAGTTTTAGGCGAAGAATTTCACAGCTGGTTTCTGTTAAAAAACATCTCCTTCTATCTGTCACCAGATAAGAAGACTTATAGTTAGATTTTGAAAGTATTTCCACCAATATTTTCAGGTCTTGGTGATTTCTTTTTTTCTACTAAGCTGTTAAGTATTAAAATATTATTTTTTTAAAAAAAAAAGATGGCAATTCCACTTACTATGGATAGTTGCCATGTTAACTTCTCATCTTTGATCAGTGTCAGTTCCTATCTATAGGCCAGATTCTCCCACTGTTTCTGAAGCTGACTGGTCATTTAGGGCTTGATGAACGAAGAAGATAAGGTTAAATTGTAGGCACAACTTAGGCACCCAAGTCCAATTTATTTTTATTTTTTTTTTATATTTAAACCATAATTTAAACAAATCTGTAAAGAGGTCTAAAATCTACAGATATCCATATCTTGAGATGAAAACATCTTGATTTCCATTGTTTTGTTTCTAGCTCAAAAATTACTTCAAACCTGACACAGCCAATCAGGTGAGTGTTTAGCTTGTGTCTATTTTGGATTCATATCTATTTGGTTTTCATTAGCCCATTTTTCTCAAGAAACTCAAGCTATTAATCCTTGAATGTGTGAGGTACTGTATCATTTGTCAGATTTTGTGTAAGCTGCAGTGATAGCTACCCCTGTATTTCAAAGGCTGGATGGAAAGAAAGGATGAGTTGCTCATTTCATTCGCAGAAGGTTTTAAAGTAGATTACATCAGATTCTACACCTTTATTTAGAATGAAAGCATCCCAATCACCAAACAAAAAGTCTCATATTTCCAAACAAGTTCTACTTAGCAAAAAAATATTTAAGGTAGGTTGGTTGTAAAGAGAGAGTGGGTAAGGTCATGTGTTGTGCTGAGCTCTGGCATGTCAGAGGTAAATTGCATACAAATGTAAATATGGTCATATATTGTAGTAATTAGATATATTTTTTGAATTCTCTGTGTCACTTTGTTCAGAGAACAATTACCTTAGGCAAAGAGATTCTGCAAGTAGGATACACAATTTAGTATAAAACAATTACTTACTGCCTAGTGCGCACAACAGATAGCTAGGATTAACTGCTGGGTTAAGCCTAAGCACGGTCACTACTCCCAAGAAGTCAGATAATGACTTTTGGGTGGCCAGGCAGATACTACTCAGGTGGGAAAGGTTGCCTCTGATGTTCTTTGGAGTGGCCTGACCCTTGATATTTCTGATTTGATATCTCCTGTTTTTTTCCCCTTAATATTTTTTTATCTTTTCATATTAATACTTTTGCTCTTTTACACTTGAGCTGCTAATACTCATCATCTCAAAAATCCTGCCTCTGTCTGCAGTTTTACCATCATTAACCTGCACAGTTCTACTATACTGACATTCTCGCAGATACTTCTTGCAACTAAACTGTTTCCTAAGGAGTCCGAGACAAGATTACGCAGCTGGGCCATACTGGGGGTAGGCCTTGTACAACAAATATTTGAACCCTTGAAATCGGTGTTAGGGTGGAAAGAATCTGCACAGACCAAGAGTTGCTTATGTGCTTTATCCTACAGCTGTTTAATGTAAATATGCCCCAGCCTCCTCCCTCACAGTCAGGAAGAGACCCAGAAATATACTCGTCCCTCTTCCTCTCTGAAACCCAACAAATCTACAGTTATTGTGCTCCATTCTCTCTTGTCCCTATCCTCATGTCATGCTTACATTCATAACTCTTTATAACCCGGGAGCTGCTACACCATGAGAGACAGACATGGAATGGAATGCTTCCAAGCAAAGACGGGTTCCTAACTTCACTAGTAAGTGTGAGTGCCTCAGTACTGACATCTTCCTCTCATGTCTCCCAGAAAGATTAATGTCACCTAGATTTCCATACCTTGGGTTCCTAAAGACAGTGCATCTGTCTCTGAAGAGAACTCAGAGCTGTAAAACCCTAGGAGCTGAAAGGTCCCATGTTACCGAGATAAGGATTTTGGGGACTCTCCAGTCTTCTGCAGTTCCTACTAGATGATTTAGTCATGTTCCCCCACAGGACCCTTGCTTTTGCAGAATCCATTCAGAGGCACTTTCCCAGTTCTGTCCTTGGGGCATCTATGCAGACGATTTAGGTCTGTGGATTCTGCTGCAAAGCCAAAGGCCCAGAGCTTAGGTACTGACACATGCAATCCCCTTGGGAATTTGAGCCTTATTCTCTCTGGTTGGTTTCTAATTGAGTACACTGTGACTCTCATACCATTTCACTGCATGGTTTGTCAATGCTTATGTAGTTGCATGTATACAGCTCATTGCAAACTATAGTGTGTTTTTTCTGCCTTTATTTCCTAGCTATGATCACCATCAAGATTATGTAATGTCCTGCCCATGGAATAAGTTTCTACATGGATTTTTTGTTGGTGATTGCTTTGGATAAATTATCTCCTGTACCCTTTTAGTATCAGTATGCTCTCACTGACAGCTTGTTAAGTTTACAAGAAAAAGAAATCTCTTGTATTCCCAGATGTTCAGCTCATCTGCCAGAGTAAGAACTGAATTAGGAACTGAATAATTAGAAGGTGACATATTACAGAACATAGAACACGCTAGAGTTATACCAACTCAGTAGTCTTGAAGTCTACGGAAAGTGCTGGTTCCTTTAGCATTTTATACAAGAGGTATACCAAGGTATTTTAAACCGAATGGCACATTTATTATTATTTCTCATTTAAATTTATGTTATCTTGAATAATCTTGAGTACAAAGTGTTTGAGACACTAAAGTGTGTGAATGTAACTGTATGTTGTATGCCAGCTAAGCAGGCAATTAGGTTTATATTTTTTTTACGAACACATCAATTTTTCTTAGTTTCAAAACATGCGGTATATACTAGATCACACTTCTTGAAAGTTCATACAATGCATATTAAAAAGCTTAGCAATAAAACAGACTCTTGTCCCATCACCAAGGAGAAGTCATGAATACATGACGATGAAGAAGAGAGGAATTCTTCCCAGAGAGGAAGAAGAGAGGGATTGTTATATCAGAAATAAAATAAGTATTATCAATCCAACCAACATAATAAAGAATTTTCAATAAATAATTTAATTTCAGTCAAGTTCAGGCTTTCACATGTAGTTTGAATACTCAAGTACATCTCATCTATAGTACTGGAAAACATAATGCAATTTCTCCTGTTTTGGGCAAGCTTATGACTTCAGCTATTGTACCCAACAGAGAAATAATTCTGCTGCCTCTTTTAGGTCAAACAGCCAGAAGTGTATTTATACAGCCCCACTTGCTATAGTATTAGAATGTCTTATAGCTTTTAAGTGATTACCTTGGTTGCATGCATGTAGAATAAAGAAATATGACTATCTCCATTCTATGGTAACAAATTCTAGCAGGTATTTCCACAAGGATTTCTAGGCTTATAAAACTGAAGGTGTCTTCAATAAAGCAAAGAAGTTAGTATAAGTCTTTAAAGGCCCATGGTAGTATTCTAATCTCTGTGATATCTCCAAGATCCAGTCAAACTGTGTCTTGCTTCCCTTTGGCATTGTGAACATCTCAAACGCATGAGCATGTTCTTGCTAAGGCATTCCTTTGTGTGATACAATAAAATGTACAAGCATACAGGTAAGTGTGCAACTCCTAATGACTTCAGTGGAACAACTCACCTCCTTAAAGCTATGTATATAGATTTCACTAGTTGAAAATACTATTTTTTTTCTTTAAAGTGACCTTTTCAATGATCACTCTTATCAGCCAATTAGATGATTTCATTCTTAACAACTTTTCTTCTATACGTGAAAGATACCCAAATGGTGATCCCTGGAGGTTTCTGAATATTTTCTAATTACTTAAGATAGATGGATAAATAAATAAATAATATCGGTATGTGAAGAAGGATCAAAGGAAATTGCACTGGGTAATCCATTTTTTTGTAAAATCACAAAGGCTCCAGGGCTATCACATTCAGAGCTTTTGACCTGAACCATTTGGAGTCTGCCCTATACTGATATTAGGTCTATTTAATCTTGTCCATCTATAGTTAACCTGAACAGCCTGAAATATTGGTGGTAAGTATTTTTTTTTGGTGGGAGTTTAGTATTGTTTTTCAGTGAATAGAAATTAGATATATTGTTGTTGAACAGGAAATCCTGAAGATTATATCAAGAAATAATTAATATTCATTTTTCATACCTACCCTTAAGCAAAATTCCCTTCCATACCCCAATTTATGGTTTCATTGCAACATTATCTAGTAAAATCTTGAAGTAAAAACTAACTGTGGTGAAGTCCAGGCACTCAGACCGGGCATAAGCAAACAGATGTCTGTATTTCTGTTTATAATAGTCAGAGGAAAAATGAGACTCTAAGAGAAAACTTGTCAAGTTTTCAAAACATGTTTTCTAAGCTTTAAAGGTATTTGCATGATCCTCTTCCCAAGAATAAACCCTTTGCATTTGTACGTACAAAACTACATTGATTTTTCCAAGTAGATGTCTACGTAGTCAGTTGTTTGGCTTTCAAATATTTGTTTTGGTGGGCAAACAGGTTTGTACAAATTTAACAGGTGATGTTTCACAGAATCACAGAAGGGTTGAGGTTGCAAGGGCCCTCTGGAGACCACCTGGTTCACTTCCCTGCTCAAGCAAGTCCATCCTTGGCCAATTGCACAGGACCATGTCCAGATGACTTTTGAATATCTCTAAGGAGGGAGGCTCCACAACCTCCCTGATCAACTTGTGCCAGTGCTTGATCATCCTTACGGTAAATAAGTATTTGCTGATGGTCAGAGGAAACCTGCTGTGTTTCAGTTTATGCCCATTGCCTCTGTTCCTGTCTCTGGGCACCACTGAAATGAGGCTCTTTCTATCTTCTTTGCACCCTTCCTTCAAGTAATCATATACATTGATGAGATCAGTCCTGAGCCCTTTCTCCTCCAGGCTCAGCAGTCCCACATCCCTCAGCCGTTCCTCACATAAAGGACGCTCCAATCCCTTAATCACTGTAGTAGACTTTCATTGGGTTCTCTCCAGCATCTCCGTGGAGTACTGGGGAGACCAATAACTGGACATAGTGCTCTAGNGACCAATAACTGGACACAGTGCTCTAGATGTGGCCTCACCAGTGCTGAACAGAGGGGAAGGATCTCCTCCTTTGACCTGCTGGCAATATTTTGTCTGATGCAGATGAGGATATAATTTGCCTTCTTTGCAGCAAGGGCACATTGCTGCCTCACGTTCAACTTGGTGCCCACCAGGACTACTAGGTCCCTAGGTTTGGGAGATTATTCAGAAAAGTTGGCTACTTGATGTTGGAAAATAAATAGAGTATTCCATTTTACTATACATTTCAATATAAATGAAGAGAAATATATGTTAAAACTAAGCTTTTACAAAAATATTTAGCAGGAAATATCTAAGTAAATCTTGATTACTATGAGTTTATTGTGCTGCTGTTATAATTACCATTGTTTTATCTGAGGTTTTGCATTCTTTATTGTTGAAGAAACATTTAGACACATTTTTTAATCAACATTTAAAAAAAATTATATCAGCCAAAAGAGGTTGCTTTTTGAGAAGGTGGATAATCCACTGTGTAATAGCAGAGAGATTTCAGATCTAGTTGCAGACAGTCTCCTTAATGAAGAAAATATCTATACACAGTGGTTTCTAAGTTTTTATTTTTTAATTCATTATTTGTTTTTTTTATGCATTTTGCATCATTTTTACCTCTAATAGTAATTTTAATTACTCATTGTAAACATGGTTGAGATACTTGAACATACATCGTAGGACTGCTAATTAAATTAATCTTCAGATTTTTGTTCTATGATCCAAATACTTGTCAAGCTTAAGACATTTTTATCTATGTTTCTCAAGCTATATTTGCTTAGTGATCATTTCATCATTCAGCTTAATTCTAATATCATTTCCTTATCCTTAAGCTACTCCATTACTGAAAGGATATTTTATTCTGTTCCAAAGCGATTTTTTTTT
>VWZL01001284.1:0-111043 GCA_013396915.1 Stercorarius parasiticus | reverse complement strand
TTTTTTTTTGGTGGGAGTTTAGTATTGTTTTTCAGTGAATAGAAATTAGATATATTGTTGTTGAACAGGAAATCCTGAAGATTATATCAAGAAATAATTAATATTCATTTTTCATACCTACCCTTAAGCAAAATTCCCTTCCATACCCCAATTTATGGTTTCATTGCAACATTATCTAGTAAAATCTTGAAGTAAAAACTAACTGTGGTGAAGTCCAGGCACTCAGACCGGGCATAAGCAAACAGATGTCTGTATTTCTGTTTATAATAGTCAGAGGAAAAATGAGACTCTAAGAGAAAACTTGTCAAGTTTTCAAAACATGTTTTCTAAGCTTTAAAGGTATTTGCATGATCCTCTTCCCAAGAATAAACCCTTTGCATTTGTACGTACAAAACTACATTGATTTTTCCAAGTAGATGTCTACGTAGTCAGTTGTTTGGCTTTCAAATATTTGTTTTGGTGGGCAAACAGGTTTGTACAAATTTAACAGGTGATGTTTCACAGAATCACAGAAGGGTTGAGGTTGCAAGGGCCCTCTGGAGACCACCTGGTTCACTTCCCTGCTCAAGCAAGTCCATCCTTGGCCAATTGCACAGGACCATGTCCAGATGACTTTTGAATATCTCTAAGGAGGGAGGCTCCACAACCTCCCTGATCAACTTGTGCCAGTGCTTGATCATCCTTACGGTAAATAAGTATTTGCTGATGGTCAGAGGAAACCTGCTGTGTTTCAGTTTATGCCCATTGCCTCTGTTCCTGTCTCTGGGCACCACTGAAATGAGGCTCTTTCTATCTTCTTTGCACCCTTCCTTCAAGTAATCATATACATTGATGAGATCAGTCCTGAGCCCTTTCTCCTCCAGGCTCAGCAGTCCCACATCCCTCAGCCGTTCCTCACATAAAGGACGCTCCAATCCCTTAATCACTGTAGTAGACTTTCATTGGGTTCTCTCCAGCATCTCCGTGGAGTACTGGGGAGACCAATAACTGGACACAGTGCTCTAGATGTGGCCTCACCAGTGCTGAACAGAGGGGAAGGATCTCCTCCTTTGACCTGCTGGCAATATTTTGTCTGATGCAGATGAGGATATAATTTGCCTTCTTTGCAGCAAGGGCACATTGCTGCCTCACGTTCAACTTGGTGCCCACCAGGACTACTAGGTCCCTAGGTTTGGGAGATTATTCAGAAAAGTTGGCTACTTGATGTTGGAAAATAAATAGAGTATTCCATTTTACTATACATTTCAATATAAATGAAGAGAAATATATGTTAAAACTAAGCTTTTACAAAAATATTTAGCAGGAAATATCTAAGTAAATCTTGATTACTATGAGTTTATTGTGCTGCTGTTATAATTACCATTGTTTTATCTGAGGTTTTGCATTCTTTATTGTTGAAGAAACATTTAGACACATTTTTTAATCAACATTTAAAAAAAATTATATCAGCCAAAAGAGGTTGCTTTTTGAGAAGGTGGATAATCCACTGTGTAATAGCAGAGAGATTTCAGATCTAGTTGCAGACAGTCTCCTTAATGAAGAAAATATCTATACACAGTGGTTTCTAAGTTTTTATTTTTTAATTCATTATTTGTTTTTTTTATGCATTTTGCATCATTTTTACCTCTAATAGTAATTTTAATTACTCATTGTAAACATGGTTGAGATACTTGAACATACATCGTAGGACTGCTAATTAAATTAATCTTCAGATTTTTGTTCTATGATCCAAATACTTGTCAAGCTTAAGACATTTTTATCTATGTTTCTCAAGCTATATTTGCTTAGTGATCATTTCATCATTCAGCTTAATTCTAATATCATTTCCTTATCCTTAAGCTACTCCATTACTGAAAGGATATTTTATTCTGTTCCAAAGCGATTTTTTTTTTCCAGAAAAGTTATGTATAAATTAAAGATAACTATGTTTAAAATGGAAATATCTATCTTCTCCAAAAGATATGCTCTCTGGATGCATCTCTGTCTACAAGTATCTATTTTTACTGAACGAAAGATATTTCAGTTCTGCCAGTGTAACTGAAAAAATGCAACTATTGGAGAGTTAACTGAAACACTCCATTTTATAGCTGCATTACAGAATTTGCATCACAGAACGAGTTCATTTGTAACATGTTAAAAACTCAGAGTTGATAAAGGAATCTCTATGCAAATGTTGGTTTGGCAGAAGGGTTTTCTTAAGGAACATGTCAACAGCTTTGGAAATGCGTGCTTCCATGCTCTTTCTGTACTTGTCAGTCCTAAATGACAAAATTTTGCTGCACAGCTGCAGGTACTTCGCAGAAGAGAGGCTTGTCTAACTAAAATGCCTTCGGCCATTTATCCACAAAAGACCTCTAGCTTCATCCAAATATGGATCCTCTAAATTTCCACTTAGATAATACTAGAATCATGTAAATTCCCCAGAGAGCTACATTTCCAGCATTTAAATCCCTCTAAATAGGTAAATATCAATTTATATTTTTCTCAAGACTCCTTTCATAAAAAAGGTATTTACGAGTTACAGAACATGAAACAGATAAACAACATATTAATTTCTTCAGTCATTCCATTCAATAATGCCAGTCCTGTTGCTCATACAGTATGTTATTGATTCTCCACTTTCCCACTCTGCTCACTGCTGTTTTCTTACACCCAACCTATCTCCTGCTATGGTATGGTAAATCTAGTTATGACTAGATTCAGCCACTTGTGTTTAAGAATAAAAAAATTTTTGCCGACCATTAGTTTGAAAAGTATTCAAAAATGGCATAAAAGGCTGTCTTGAAGACGTCTCAGTGAAGGTCTTCCAAGGAGTGTCAGTCACTTTATGTGGACAAGACTCACCTGTTTAGAATATTGGATTTCCACATCCCAGATCATTTGACTCATGTTGAACAGTTAGGTTATCATACATTTTTCTTCATGGTATGTTATCAAGGACACCAGACCTGATTTGTGTGATTAGGTCCTGAGGTTCAACAGGGTTTGTGATCTATTCCTTGTCAGATCAGAACTGTGTGAATCCAGGGCAGTGTTTGGAAAACTGGGTGTCTAGTCCTGGAACTGTGCATTACACAATACAGCAGGGTGTCTTCAGGCTAAGCCAAGAGATAGACCTGAGATTGTGTTTGAGTTCAGTTCTTGCACAGATTCACACGTACCTGAACTTGTTAACCATTTGTTTTCATTTCAGGTAATCAATGGCTCATTAGCTGATTCATTAACTTTAATCTCCTTCAAACCAGTTCAACTGGAAAGTCATACAATTAAAGCTGCAAAGAGTTCTACAGTAGACCAAATGCTAGCTTTTGACTCCTCTTCACTGCAGACACTGGGCACCGTTTAGCCCAGTCCATTTTCTTCCCCGCACACCTACCCCCATCTTCCTGTGTCTGTTATTCAGAACTGGTGAACTGGAGAGAAACTGCAGCCCTAGGCTGAGACCGAGGACAGGTCTGTGAAGCAGAGGGTGAGGGATGAAGACCAGGTGGGAAATGTAGGAAGATCCACCTTCAAGCCTCCGGTGAATCCATAGGTGCACAAAAATACATATACACATAGACAAAGCATCCAAAAATGTCTGCCCTTGGGATCATCAGGTTTGTAACTGAACTAAAATTCCGGAGAAATGCTACTGTTTTAGTTCAGTTCATGTTCAATGAAGAGTTTCACTCCAGTTCAGGGTTATTTAAAAGCAAGTTATAGGCTGGTTTGAACTGGTTTTTAGTGGATTTTGATTTTCAGTCTGATCCTCTGAGTGCAGCACTGTAGCACCTAAATTGCTTTGTGCATTTACCTCAAAGTGACAGCAGCTCTGTGGCACTGCTACAGTACCAGGCACTGTGCCCAAGTCATAACCCTTGTCACAGTCCTCAGCTATTCATTCTCTGCTCATTTCTCAGTTCCTCAGAAAATGTCAATGCAGGAACTGGATGTGGCAGGCAAGCTATTGTAACAGCCCGGTTTATTTTTTTGACGGTGATAATTTAGTGATCTGTAAATTAGACTCTTCCTATTAAATTTGTAGCCTCCTGGACATTTTGGGGAGGACTGGATGCCCTCAACTCTCAGGACGCACCAGTATCTTACAGAAAACCTTGGATTAACTTCACAGTGAGAAGAATCTAGTGCTTATGGTTGTTCATAAATGATAAAATCAGTTGCACTGTGGAAAGTATATTCCTATCTGTTAAAGCGTTCTCAGTAAATCGTAATTAAGAATTACCATCAGCCACACATTGTATATAGATAGACATGTACATTGGCTTCTAAACTAAAGTATGTGTATTAGCTCATCAGTTTTAAGTATGAGACTGAGCCACATGGTACACATGAAGTGACAGACACATAGAATCAAAAGTTTCAATTTTTTTACTTTCTAGAAATAACAGAAAACTATCAAAAAGCAAACTCCAAGCAGGTGCCAGGAAGGGCTTTTTAATGGAAAAGATTAGAAGTGCATGGAGCAGCCTAGTGGGCATTATCATTAAAGCAAAATCACTGAAACCATTCAAAAAACAATTACGTTAGATGACTCCCTGGGGGGACTGGAGCTCTGAAGGAAAATAAGTTCTGGTAAGATGAAAAGCCTTCAGTCGCTAAGCCTCATATCTATTAGACTTTGATTGTATTGAGTACACCTACAGATCTGAGATGCATACTATAGTTAAAAGATATTCGTGTACATCATCAAAGCACAGGCTACTATGACAAGGTCAATTAATAAATGACTGCTGGACTGCTGGATCACCCTGGACTGAGGAGTTTGGGTTGTCCTGAATAAACAGGCAGGCAGACACACATACACACCCTAAACTGATTGTCTGTTCAGCTTAATACCATAATAAATATCTTCCAAATACCTGTGTTATACTGGATTCTTTTTGGGAGACATCTTCAAATTCTCTTTTTCAAAGTGATGCATCAGTTATTAGATATTGTATATATGACGAGATAGCACAGTAGATTACATGCATATACATCCTCTAAGGTCAGTATTTCCTTTTTAATGTTTACCGAATATCCGCTGTCATAATTCTTCCCTCTTTCATTCTTTTTTTATCTGTTTGTTATCCATTTAACTTAGGACTAAATATGGCAGTACTACTGTAGTGATGAAAGTTTAACAAAGGCAGAACCTATAGCATTATAATATGGAAATCTATCATGTAGATCTATTGAAAGAAAGTTATCAAGCAAAGGACATAAACTCATCAAGGCATCTGTCACTGCAAAACCTGTTCAGAATACATTAAGTGTGTGGAAACAGCACCACAATTTAATTTCATCAATGAAATATTAGTATCTCAAAAAGTCCAGTGTAGTGCTTTTTGGCCCTGATGGTTAAAGTAACATTAAGAATAACCGTGTGTTTGGAGACTGAAATGCTCTCACAAACAGAAATATGATTCCTATTCAGAGGGATCCAGTCCACCAACTGGAGTGTCCAGTGCCCCTAATTTGCACTTTAATGCTATATTCCCAGTTAAGAAAACTCTTACCATAAGTACCTAAATTCGCTGTCTAGTCAGTAGGAAATTATGAAGATTTCATAGTAAGGAGATATATCCCATCCACAGAGATGCTACTAATGCAAAAGAGCTTATGAGAGGAAGAAATAGAACCAAGCTCATTTTGCCCATAATGGGACTTTGTTGAAACTGTTATCAGTCATCATTAGCCATATCATTAACATTGAGAAGCGATTATGACACTTGAAGCCTGCTAGCCAAATCACTCCCACAACTTCACCTATACATTTCCATCAAAAAAATACCAGGCTGCAAGACTTATCATTTTAACTGTTCAAGTAACCTGCTAGTTCTGCCTGGGAAAGATTAAGAAGCCACACAACGAAGTTATTTGGCCTGTATAAAGCACCAACAATCTTTTTGCATATGTGTTGTGTCAGGGAATATCAATTCTGTCCTATGGCAACTTTTGACATTTTCAGTTTTTCCTTCCACTTGGGACTTCCAGTCAGAATCTTTCAAATGTTTTCAAATAAAGGAAATTATGTTCAGCTCTAGATCAACCGTATGGTATTTAATTTGAGAAATTCTTTAGTCCTGGGTTCTCTCATCGTTTCTGACCACAGGCAAGCGAAGCAGACAGCACTGTTACAGAATGCAGCTGATGTATGCTAATCACTTCTTTCCTGTTTTCTGTTAATTACACAATGGGGGAGCTTTTCAAACTGGGTGTGTCTCAGTTGCAGGCTAGTTGTTTAACCAGTAGTTTGGAGAATGACAGAATGTTTCCAAAAACAAATAAAATTGCAGATTATCCTCAAAAAGGGAATCAAAATTGACACATTACGGAAGTGCTGAATAATGACAAATGATATGAGTGTCTCAATACTGCTACCATTATCTTTAAGGATGACTTGCCAGTCAGTTGTGCTCCTCTAGATACACTTTCTGTGAGCCCAAGTACCTTCTTCAGATACTGCTAATTAAATACAGATTAATGTTCTTACATAGCTTACAAATTCTTAAAAAGTAATAATTAGAATATATTATCCTGCAACAGTATTCCACCCATGAGCACGTTGGTCAAAAAGATAAATGACATTGTATTTAATTGGTATGAACAGTGCATGCTGCATTTGATGCACCTCTTAAACTTCTCCTCATAGATTGTATCTTGTAGAACAGATCACATGAAATTATGTTCTTTGGCCAGCTTCTGAGCATGCAAATGGGGATTTGTTGCCAGAGGCAGACATTTTGGAGTGCTGATGGAGACTTTAATATGGACAGCAAGCTCCAGCTTCTGATATTCCTAAACTTATCCTTTGTTGTAGGTCTCTGAGGGCTCACTTGCACATGCTGATTTAACTTGATCCTTACATACAGAGAAGTATCTCCCCAAAGTTTGTCAGCTTCATATGGATCCACTTCTGCCCATGTCCTGGGCTTCTGTTAGTATCAGTCAGTACTGCCACTAACTGTCATAAGTTAAAAGTTTATAAATAAGGAATAGAACTATAGTAGTAGTAGAAATTATTTTATTGTGATTAAAATATTAATCAGATTCAGCAGTATTTTATAACTAAAATATGGAAATTATCATGTATAAAATGCCAACAGCCAACAATTCTTTGTAGGACATTCTAATTACTTATTTTCACAGAATGTTGGATAATTTTTTTTATCTTAATACAGGAGACTTTCCACTTTTTTTTTTTTTTTGTGCAGGAATAGTACCTCTGTAGACTCCTTTATTTGCTCAGTAAAGATCTGGCTGACTGAATACTTTGATCTCTTTACATGTCAGCACATTGCTATTTGCATTTTATATCTGATTAGAACTAAACAGGGATTCTTGGTATGTCACTCAACCTCCTTTTTTGCCTTTCTGTCTTTCTTTCTGAGAGTCTGACTCAGTTTACCCAAAAGGTAATGTAAAATATGTAACTCTGGCTGCATATTACATATCTGATTGGTAACAAATTCAGCTTTCAGTGGAAAACAGATATGAGTGAAGACATTACGGATCCTTGAAAATGAGCTGATACCAGTCTCTTCAGTTCAGCTTCTCCAAGTAACTATGAGTTCATTTATTGTAAAATCAACTTCATAAATCCCCCCCATGTAGTTGGTGGGGCTTTATCTATTGGAAATTTCACAATCTAACTGAAAGAAACGAAACCCACGATCTACCTGTTACTGTCACTGTATGGATAAACAGTAACATCTACATCCTGAGTCAGGATGTGTTGCAAGTCCCACGTTGTGCAAATGTTTTTTTGGATGAGTTGTGTTGCTTCCACACACCAGAGAGCTGTGAGTCTCATTTGCATCGTTAGCACAGCAGGCCTTTGGCCCTGGCAGCTGGCAGCTCAACCCCACCGTACCGGGCAGGAAAGCTGACATTACACTTCTGCTCTCCAGAAAAGGTCTTGCTTTGATCCCTGACTTCATATCTGTGGGAAATTCACCCAGATGGGAAATAGTTCCAGTGATGTTTTCCTACCACAAAAAACATTCTGCTGTCATTAGTGCTGCTTAGGGAAAACCTGGCCTTCAAGCACCACCTCATCAAACGCAGGTCAGGAACTGTGACAGGTGCCTTGGTGCTAAGAGGTGTACAGTAGGATCCAGTGGTGGAAAACGTGCAAGCGCCTACCTAGGACAGTATTACTTTTCTCAAATGGACACACAGGATTCATTAAAAAGAGCCTTTCTGCCTTGTTCTTTTAAGAAAAGCATGATGTGCTTTAAAGAGTATTATTAAAGGGGGATCATGAATATGGTTCTTTCAAGAAAAAAAAAAACCTGAAAGAAGTCATAGTACTGTACTTGAGACTTTAAGTATGTGCAGTATGGCTCTGTACAAGAACAACCAAAAGGCATGGTGTGACTATTTTTTTTGTGAGCATATTACCTGTACTATTTCATTTCCATTTTCTTGGCAAAGCAATATACATAACTATAAAATGCACTGAGTCAATCAGACTTTCTGAGAAAACAAATGGTTCCTTTCTTTCACCTACAATATTTATGTTGTTGTTGCCAGTGCTGTTGTTTCTCTCTTTTCTGGTTTTATATGTGGTCTGTTTCTTGAAGTAACAGTTCGTTTTTCTTAAGTGAAAAAATAGGTTCTGAAACATCGTCATTTGAAATTATCTCTAGAAGACACTTTCAAGGCATCTGTCCTAAACTTTCTATGCTTTAGGCAATAATTTATAAAGTACCATCAGTCTGGCATTTGAAATAATCACGTTTTTGTTATTTTATCTTGCAAATTGTGCACTTCATAGCTGTCATTCAGTGAAAAATACCCTGAATTTCATATAAAACTAATCTTCCTGTCATTCCTTGTTCAGTGTCACACAGGAGATGGTAGCAAAAGATGAAAACTCTCACAAGAAACGATAACCTCTGTATATCAAAATGATTGCAACTTGTTCTGCATTTTCAGATAAGTGTATGAACTATAGAAATGAAGAAATAAACAGCATATTGTTTTTAGAAATGTCTGTCACTTGTGATGAAAAACTATGGGGAGCTGGGGCAGAATATGTGGATACAGTTGTATTTACAACTCTGTATCCTCTCTAAATCACGTACACAGGAACAACTGCACATCTGAGTCAAATGCAACAGGCGAGCAATACTGAGGTTTATTCTTTACAGTCTGCAATATACATAAAGAGATATGTTAAGATGTAGTTAGATAAATGGAAGTACGGATAGCTTTATCTTCAATGAAGATTTCATATTCTTGTAACAGGCAAGTCCCTGAAAGTTTGGCAGTTCAATATATCGTATGCATCTTCAACATTCATTTTCACCTGTGCTCTCTCTCTTTCTTTATCTTTTTGAGATTTTATTAAAATTCTATTAAAAAAGAATAAAAAGAATGGGTAGCATTCAAAGGCTAATCCAGCTGATGAGATTTTGTAAGAAAACAATAAGCCACTGAAGCAGACTTCCAGCAGCAACCTGTGGAAACTGTCTTTAAATATGATTCTTCAGTTCCTCAGAAGAAAACAATCAGTCATCTCTCTAACCAGGAATGTTTTCTGGAGTTGTTTTACCTTCTTTCAGCACTTTTCTCCCTGTTGTTCCTCATACTTGACTGTTGTTGCCATGGATTTATTCCATTGATACGTTTCCTTCCATGATACCAAAGGCAGTACTTGGATAAAAAGCTCTAAGGGGAGTACAAGAGAACTACCAGAAGCTGTACTGAAAAAGATGGTGATCAATCATAAATCAAAACATATCTACTGCAAAGTTCATCAACATTCTAGCAAGACTAGGAAAAAGAAAAATTGTAATTGAAATAAAAATAGGCTTTTTTCTGAAAGGTCATACTTATTTAATATTGACAGTCAACGATCACAAAGACAGTAAAGGCACTGCAGCTAACTTGGGAAGTAGAGTAGGCTCCCGCAAACAGAGTATATGCTGTATCAGGCAAACAGGAAGCAAAAAACACTTTGAAACTAGCATTGCATATAGGAATTTTTTAATCGATCTTGCAGAAAAACTTTGCAGAACAACACTAAGCTTTGGCTTAGCGTTTGTTCAAAGAGCCTCCAAGGCACATTTGCATGAAACAGGAACTGATACTGGCAATGCAATTTATGTTTTGCTTCCTTTGGGATCAGGATGAAGTTAGTGCACTGGCAGTGTTGTAGATATTAGATGACATCGTCGAACAAGACACTCTGTAATGCATGTATTGGCCATTGTGTGTGTTTCTAGGTATGTGTTTCCTCTAGTTCTGACCAATAAAGAAAAAAACGCAACACCTTCTAACAGGTAGTAATTAAAGCTATCAGACATATTCAGTTGAATATGTTTAACGTACTGGTGAGCTGGAAATTTAGTTATTTTCATTAAATATAGCATGTCCCACAAAATAACAATTTAAAGTGAGAAAAATTCAATTTTACGGGGAAACCTTCCCTTTATTTTGGAAAATAATTTCCAATTCCTTCTCAGACTAGGATCTGACGGGCCAGGAAGGCTCCAAAGATTTTCTGAGATCCCACCACTGAATTAGTCAATGACAAAAGAAAATGAGCTAATTCATTTGCAGAAAGACAGGTGCCATATTAAAGGATATGTTGCAACCTTTGATCCCAGCCTACATTGCATGAATAAAATGTTAAAATAATTGTATTTGCAGGTCTTGCAGAAGTTGTGTGTATTCCTTGGACACCATCATAACATTTTCTTGAATTTCAAAAAAAAAAAGAGTCGATGTTCTTATTTGTTACCTCCTCCAACATTAGATCTGATCGCTCCCATTGATTATTTTGTCATGTTTGCTCGCTGCAGTTCTGTGGAGTATGTAAGATTAACACACACTCTGGGGGTGGTGTGTGCCCTTGACAGAGGTCAGTGTGGACTCTCTGGAGCTGACACAGTTCTTTGACAGTGGAACTTTCCAACATTTCCTTCTGCTTTCAGTGGGGTTTTAGGTATTGTTAGTTCTGCCACTGCTCTTTTTTTTTTCCTGTCTTGTCCGTACTCCCCTGCATGTCATATTGCTCCACTTCTACTGAGAAATGAGTCATTTGTGTAATACAAACAAAAGCCTTGTTTGCCATTCAGGATATTGTGCATCTTACTGTACTTCCAGCATTGTTTTAGCTGTGCGGGTCACTGCTGTTTTCTCTTCTCTTCCCTCCTGCTGTACCATTGAAAATAGTAAGCTCCTGGGAGCTAACCCCTTGCTGTCATACTATAATGCCAAACAAGAAAAAAATATTGCTCTCCATTAGCTTAGTGTTTCAATGTGATGGAAGAATTTGCAGAGTTATCAACATTCATGAAATGTACAAAGGATTCTACAGTGACCTTTTAGAGACAAACTTTCGAAATCTTTGTAAGACTATTACTGAAACAAGTTTAACACAACCCTAATTTGTAGTTCATTTCCTGACAATTTTTTTTAATAGAATCATTATTAAGTTTTCCAAATTCCTTTAAGTTATCATAACCAAAATTCTTCCAGCTGAATATCTTTCACACCAGCCAACTTATTCTCATTGCACAGGTGTAACAGATTATTCTTACCAAATACATTTTGCAGTTTAAACAAAGCGAGAAGCCAAAAGAGAACAATGCAACTTCCATATATTCAGAAGTGTATGGATGCAGACCACAGATAAGTTCTATCCTTCTTGTATTTGCTGTATCCCACCAATCACAACCATTTACTTCCACAGGAAACGTAATAGGGATTAGTGACACATATACTTCACTTTCCTATTAGCTACAGAAATTTCAGGAGAAAGTCAGAAAGAAATGACTTCTTGCTAAGAAAAACACCATTTCACAATTAGATTGCAGGAGGTAATTATTCACAGCAAAGAAAACATGCATGTAAAATATGAAATGGTATTTTCTGGATGCAAACAATTGCAGTACCACAAGTGCTAAAGGTGCCATTAGATTAGATACAACTGAAACTGGGAAAAGTAATGCTTACCTCTTCTGTCATTGATTTTCACCCTTTAAAATTTAACCAGAATATGTAGATCCATATGTAATTTCTTAATCATACCAGATGGCACATAAGCTATTTGAAAGCATATTGTTAAACTATGGTTTTATTTAATGGCTGATATCATTGTGAAATATGCTGGATCGTTCATGTACTTTTTCAAACCAAAGCATTACAAAAGAATACTGCAAGTGAGACATTTTCTCTTTATCCATCTACCATTTTTTTAACATTCTGCCTTTAAATAAATGCATAAATGAGGAAGTCATCTTCCAATACAATACATTTACAAACTGGATCTGTTAGGAATGCTTTCCTTCATTTATTCCCTTCGTTAGTAATAAAAGTTATCTATTCATTGGAAGAGAGCTAGTACTATTAGTTAAACATCATGCTTTGGAAATTACTATTTAGACATTTCTTGAAAAAGTGATTTTTGACAAAATGACCCATTACTCTTTCTATAGAACAGTTAAAGTATTTTCTATAAATTCTATTTAATTTCTCTTTCATTGACCTGATACTCAGAGTCATTCAGATCTCATTGTGTCTATCCTGTAGTCACAAAACAACATTAAGGACTTGTTCCTGATCTCAGTAAAACAAAGTTGTGTGTCCTGGTGGAGCTACTTCAGTGTACTTGCACTTAAATGACCAGTAATAGCAATTTTAAAACTGTAGTCTGCTTCTTCATGATTGGAAATAAACCCTAGGTTTGTATAATAGTGATTTCTTATAATTTTAGGTGAAAAAAATGTTACTGTGCCCACACAAAAAATTAATTATTAAACTTCAAGATATCAGCCACTCAAATACTGTGAAATCTGAGTGGACTGAAAATACTTGGGACAATCCCCTTGTTTAACAAAACTTGGATAATCACATTTTCAGGCACTCTCACACTAATGTGCGTGTGCCACAGCATGCATGCTTTCATTAAATACTTCACTCACTGTGGTTTTGCCATACATCTTTTGGTCTTGCCACTGGGACATCATTCGTAACAATGGTAGTTTCTTCTGGATGAAAATTAGACTGGAATGTATTTTGACATTTGACATGCCCATCTGATTTGTAAGTCATTGAATGGTTTCAGGTTACAGTCTGGACTAAAAATAAGTAGAATCATCCAGTCCCTCTGGGTGGTTCTAAGTCAGTCAGTCTACTAAAAGACTTCTGTGAACTTCACTTGACTTTGGATCAAATCTTTACCATACAGTGTATCATTGGAGTCTGCGGAAGAGTATGGTTGATAGGAGAGAGTAAATCTTGCTAAAACTAGTCTGCACTAGATTTATATGTTGGGACAGCTTCTCTGTTGGAAGACAGGGCCATTGACAGAGGATCTCATCCTATCACCTGTCTGCAAGCTAGAGGCAGCAACCCAGGCTTTGATCTGTATGCATTTTAATTATTCTACAATGAACTGCTCACATTTGTGAAGTGAGACAATGAAAGTTTGCGGAACTAAGGTTGCAGGTCACTTCAAGACTTTCACCCAGTCCTTATTTATAAACTGAAAGCTACAAGATCTAGATCTTTTTGGGAATCGAGTTGGTTAACTTCAATCAGTCCTAAAGAGTGTTATCTGTCATAGTTTATATTCCTCTAATGATTTCACAATTTGGTTCTTTTCGCTGCAACATTTGTTTTAGATCAGGTTAAAATAATCCTCTGTAGTGAGTGATTTATACGCCAGTTGCTTGTATGCATAAAGAATTATAGAATCATAGAATTGTTTAGGTTGGAAAAGACTTTTAAGGTCATCAAATGCATTACCTAATTTGCAATATGATGATTTGGAATATTGGATCATTCACAAAGTTTACTTGCTTTTAGCATATCTTGTCTAGTGAGAGGAGGCATCATCTTTGCCACAGCAGATCATCAAGTTGCAAAACTACCATCACAGAACCATAGAATCATTTAGGCTTGAAAAGACCTTTAAGATCATCGAGTCCAACAGAAAACCTAGCACTGCCAAGTCCACCACTAAACCATGTCCCTAAGAATCACTTCCCTGGGCAGCCTGTTCCAATGCATCAAAGCCCTTTCAATGAAGAAATTTTTCCTAATATCCAGTCTAAACCTCCCCTGGTGCAACTTGAGGCCATATCCTCTTGTCCTATCACTTTTTGCCAGGGAGAAGAGACTAACCTCCACCTTGCTACAACCTCCTTTCGGGAGCGATAAGGTCTCCCCTCAGCGTCCTTTTCTCCAGACTAAACAGTGCCAGTTCCTTCAGCCACTCCTCATAAAACTTGTGTCATAAACTCTCTTTTTTCCCCTGAGTTCCAGACAAAGCTTCCTATTCAGCTGGGCTGGTCTTCTTCCCTGCCCGCTCATCTTTTGGTACATGGAGACAGCCTGTTCCTGCATTGAAAGGATTTCCTTCTTGAAGAATGTCCAGCATCCCAAGGGACTCTGCCAACCAGGCTGCTAAACAGACCAAAATCTGCCCTCCGGAAGTCCAAGGTGGCAGTTCTGCTGACCCCCTTCCTTACTTCTCCAGGAATCGAAACTCTATCATTTAATGATTGCTAAGCCCACAATGGTCCCCAACCATCACACCACCCACAAATCCTTCTCTGTTCACAGACAACACGTCCAGTGGGGCACCTTACCTAGTTAGCTCACCCACCAGCTATGTTAGGAAGTTCTCTTCCACACACTCCAGGAACCTCCCAGACTGCTTCTTCTCCACTGTATTGTATTTCCAGCAGACATCTGGTAAGTTGAAGTCCCCCATGAGGCTAGCGATTGTGAGACTTCTCCCAGCTGCTTATAGAATATTTCAAAGCATTTTAAGAGTTATAATTATCAATTAAAATACAGTTACAAATTGATATATAAGTAATGTAGCTTTCAGTGACAGCCATTTATTCAAAGATAATATTTTTAAAAGTATATAGTTTATTTTAATGATAAATCTTCTGATGTCTGATCTCAAAATCTTTGAATTTAAAGGTAAGACCTTCATTAACTTGAACAGTTTTTACATTAGGGCCATAGGCCCTCAAAATATAGTTTGAAGGGAAGAGAGTGAAAAGGTAAGTGAAAATGGATACTGAACATTTATATTTTTGTATGGTTTTTTCATATAATTTTTCCTTAAATTTTTCTAAATGTAATGTTCAGAACTAGAATATACAGTATTATGATCATTGGCCAAATCTCAGTTTTTAAATTGTTACCGCCTTTTGATTACATTTGCCTCAGGAATTTATTTTGTTTGTAAGCTTTTCATTTTAACTTATGTAAATAGTTCTGTTTTTCTGTTTACATTCTTTTGCATATAAAGTAGGACAATATATGCCAAATTTAAACCTGCAGAATTTTTGTGTTACATAATACCATTCTTAATGGAAATATTGATAATGGTTTAACTATAGCTTCATGAATGTCAATGCTGTCAGATAAAGAGCAGAAAAGGTAGAAACAGAGGTTGCTAAAAAAAAAACAACAAACAAACAAACAAACAACAACGAAAAAAATCCCCCCCCCTCACTTTAAAAAAAACCCAAACAGCGAGTTTTCTGTATAGAAAGATTAAGTGATGGCTATTTCATAGGCAGAGTAGAAAAATGCAGCAGCTGTATGAGCATTCAAAGACACAATAAGACTCTGTGGTGATTTCTCTTCCTATTGCTGACTGAATTCCCCCAATCTTCTAATAAAAATGATTTTGTAATATAAAAAGTAAAGAACAGTGGAAGCAATTTTTCTAGAGTTCCTCCTTTTTTATACTCATGTTGCAATATTATAGCAATTTTTCCTTCAACTGTATTATACAATTCCCTGGTTCTTTCTTTATAATAATCCTTTTTTTTTTTAAGGTTATCTTTTAATAGCTAAATTGAAGACAAAGCCACATTAAACTGAAAAAAAAGACCACTCAATCTAATTAGAATCAATCACTGAAAAATATTTAATTTCTTCATCCAAAATGTTTGTGTTCAAAGATGATGCTGCAAAAAGTATATCAATCTTGGTTAGAGGCTGTAGACTTCAGTCTCTTAATAATCCCTCAAGTAGGGCTTAGGTGGGGTCACAAAATTTAGGTCACTTAACCTAGAAGTTAGGACTTGTAGAAATGATGCACAATCTATTGCACAAATGGGAATTAAAGTCACCTGAAGTCACAGTCTTGGAAGCAGAACTCACTAATCAGGCTGCTAGAAAAAATCTTTAGAACTGCTACTGTCTGTACAGGAAGAAGTCTCCTCAGCTGAAGAGAACAAAGTCGACATTTCATTCCGAAATAAAATGCATTGTTCTTCCATAGCTCTAGAGGGATACAACAGAAGAATGTGGTTTTGATCACAGTTACAGGAGACAGATATGCATCATTCTATGCAAATGCATAAAGTGCACATAACTACTCCGTAGAAGTGAAACCTGGAGACCAGTGCTGTTCTGTTGTCTTTTGAAAACACACAATTCATGCCATAATTCATACTGTGTGCTTATTATTTATCTGATGAGTTACATTAATAGAGGTGAGACTCGCAAGCTTAATGTACTTCATGTTTCAGACAGAATGACATAGAAAATGCACAGAATAATTTACATTCAATTTTCACCCTACTGTTCAACCAAAAAATGTGTGTATTTGTCTTGGTAAATCTGTTCAGAATAACATTTTCTTTAGACTACATTGAAACTGGAAGATATTCATATATTGTACACTACTCTTCATGTGTATATAAAATGTGTTTATGTGTATATGAAATGTGTTTTAAAGTCAATTCCTATGTTCTGCTTTTTCATATGTATATTGTTATGCTTGTGCTATTATGTATAGATATTACAGAAAAAGTATTTGAAACTTTTTTTGTTGTGGATTGAAAACTAAACTTTTCAAAGGTTTTTTTGAAAAGAAACTGTGCCAAAATATTGGTTTTCAGATAAAAAAGACTCTCTTTCTCTCTTATGGAATCCATCCTAGACATGAAAGTCTGTTATGGTGAAACGTGGATCTAATCAATCCATTTTCCCAAAAGCTTCAATTTAATGAGATATTAGCTCAAAAAGCAGAACGTAAACTATTTTTATGTTGTTTTTTTTAACGTCTCGATGCATTAGCTGCATTACTCATATGCCTAAAATTAACCATATATTAGCTTATAATTTTGGGATTGATGTGCTTGTGGCATGGTCAACAAAGGAATTTTCATAAAATATATATCACACATACCAAACATACAATACCCCACCATACCAAAGCAATCATCGGTTAATAATTCAGGCACTTAAATGCTGTGGAAAATTAACTGTGTTTTGTCAGATACTTTGAAAACGGAAATCCACTGTCATGTTCTTTGCTGACTGTGTCCAAGTTTAAATGTTGACATTGTAAAAGAGATTCAGTTTCAGATACTTCAAGTTTCATTCCTGTATTTAGGCTCCACCACAGCTTCTTTAAGATATTTTACAAAAATACAGCTCCTTTGAGGAAAAAAGCACAAGGAGCCATCCAGGCTAATTCAGGAGAAATAACATTTAATTACCAAACGACTGTGAAGACCCATTGACTTGATGAAAGGCAAATAGAGTATGGAGTGAAAAAGTCTTAAAGAATATCACAGGTATAGTAACAAAGTGGGAAGTCCCTTGCTGTCTTTTTTTAAACTTCTTTGGAGGGGGTTATTAACATGATAGATATCTATACGGATTTCTCTTTATCTTTGCATAACCATTTCTAGTGTACACACAATCATTTGACATGGGAGTTAGAAAATGTGAAGACTGTAGATGGACAACTATTTCTTTGATTTTTAAGTTTTAATAAGGCAATATTACATGTACCCACTAGGTTACTGCTTTCCAAATTCTCTATTGATTTCTCACCTGTTATTTCAAAGTCACCTTTATTGAGATAAGCATCTGCTACATTTCCCTGTCAGAGACAGGATACTAGGCTGAATAGACTTTCAGGTTAATCCAGTCTAGCTGTCATAAAGTCTTACAAACTGTAAGTTCCAGAAATGAAAAGGATCAAAATTATTAGTGGAAGTTCAAAAATATAATACAATCATACAAAATAATTACTATCAGGACTCCTTCACTTTACAAACATATAAAATGCACTTACTTTGAAGGGTGAGAAGGAGGGAAAATCCTTCCATTAGAAAAAATAAGTCACAAAGCTTTGAACAAATAAATTCACACACAGCAGAGTACACACACACATACATACATGCATGAAGGCATGCACGTACATACACGCACACGTGCACACATACACACATACAGGTGCTTAGAGTTTACACTGCATTCTTCTGATGCCATGATTATTATTTTATTTGTACACCCACCTTTACTGCACATTCTAAACAAACAATAGACAACAGCGTAAGGACTTTTTCTCCTTAAAACTGCAACAAAACAAGTCTCAACATTTGCAAAACATTCCTTTATTATTAGAAATAAATTATTTTGTATAAAAATTAGCATGCGTTGACCATTGCATTTATTTTAGCATAACCCAGGACTTAATTCAGTCAGCCATCACAAGAAACAAACTCATCTTCTTTTACAAGTTGAACAATGTAGGACAGGAAAGGAAATTGTCACAATCACAAAAAAGTACTTACAAATATAACATCAGACATGATTTATTTCAACAGCATTTTTTTCACAAGCTAACATTTGTTTTCCTTTTGTGATTTGCTTCCTTTTGTGAGTGAACAGTTCAGAAGCTTGACACTCTGTCTCTATGTTATAAAACTGGACTTTTCCTTCCCCTGTCTCTTTTTGCCTTTTGCCTCTTGTTTAATCCTTGTCCTTTAGGAGACTGACTATTGATTTGAATGCAGTCTACTGATATTTCCAAGACTGAATTCTGGTGGTGGTAAAGTCTCTGTTTGCAAGATCCCATCCTGCAGGTCTTCCAGTGAATTTCATCCCTGCTCAATTTGCCTGATTGCTGTAACTGACATAAGTTGTCTTGGTAGAGGAGGCTGTAAATCAAAAAACCAAAACAAAACAACAACAAAAAAACAAAGTTCAGGTTTTTTAGAATCAACAGAGGAGAAAAAAAAACATATTTAGCATTTGAATTCAGACAATGTCCAACTATATTTCCAAATAACATGGCCCATATTCATGGAGTAAAGTAAGAAAGTTTAAGCATGTATATAAGTGATGAGTGACTTGAATCTCAAGTTCTGTGTTCTAGATGGTAACGTATTTTGTTTATGACTTGGGGAAGCAGAGGTCCATAGAGAGGAACAATGTTGAGTGGTTTTAGCATACTCATAGCAGAATTTCAATGTATTATTATTATTGTATTATTTTGGCTGATTTCTGTATAGACTTTTTTTTAAATGTGGAGCTTGGATTTTTCTCTCTTTTTTACTGGTTGAAGAAAACTTTGCAGCTGGTCGGGGGTTATCCACATAGAAGGAGGCTTATACTCCTTGAAAGGAGAAAAGACTAACATGGGAAACATCTCTCAAAGTTAGAGAAACTGAGTAGCAAGTGTCTACAGCACATATTCTCTGGAGAGCCTTCAGACCCAAAGCATCTGCATATAAGTGAGCCAGCAGAAGTGTTTATGAGAGTGTAGGCTGTATTTTAGAGCTGCCATGCTTTTATGATCTCCTTATGTTGATGGTCAGCTGATCATTTCTTCCTGATACCCCTTGTTCAGAATGAGGCAATATATTGAGAAAGTTAAACACCTTTGCTACTGTAAAAGTAAACAACTGTGAATCTTATGTGTCAGCTTCTAACCCTTATATCTTATATCTTTGCTGTAAAAAATATGGCCAAGTCTCCACTGTTGTGTTAAAGTAGAGGAGAGAAAAGGGAAATGGTGACATGAGGTCTCACAAGCAGCTCCCTAATTTTAAACCAGTTGGGTACATGGCAAATCAGACTGCTGGGGGACTGTTCTCTTTTATGTCTCTATAATAAGGTCTATGTCACACATTTGGCTTACCAAATATGTTTTATATTCCGTCTGCTACAGACATGTTCTGCTTATGATAGTGAAGACTGAAGCTGGCAGGATGAAAATAATTTGATGGCACAAAAATTGTCTGGTCTATAGATTCAAAGATCTTAATTCTATTCCCATACCTTCCTTCCTTCCTTCAATTTCTTTTATCTATATAGAATCTGGTGGGAATAGCTGAGAGAGGTAGATACAAAAAGGATTCTTCATGCTAACTCCTAAATCCAACTCAACAATAATGATTTGCGAAGAACAGACTACAGAAACCAAGAAACGGCAGTTTCTCTCTCCTGCACCAAAAATTAAATAAAAACAAAGATCACTAAAATTGCTGCAAAATAATACTAGGTAGTATAAATAACTAGATTTGCTGCTTGGCTTTTCTTCATGTTTTCTTTGGATTTCTGAGCAATTTGATTCTAATATTGCATTTGCCGATTTGTAATACACACAACAGAACCAGACCATTATAATTCACAAATCACTAATTTTTGTTCCCTAGCAATGTATATATGAGAATTAATAATCAGAAGGAAGGTGCAAAATGTAATATTTCATACTTTCACTTGCACAGGTAGCTCCAGTAGTTTGTTGAAGAGCTAATTCATTAAAGGATTGGTTTTGGCACATTAAGCAAGTCTTTAACATAATGGATCACAGCATTCGAGCACCAACATTAAATCGCTTTATTTGCATGTATTGGGACCCTTGAAGCAAATATAGCCTCATTTACATCGTTCAGATCTTTCAGATGGGATATACTGCTCCCGTCTGAACTCTCCCATGCTCCCACAGCTGGATTTCTGAGAGGATTCTATTTTTCCTTTGGCCCGTTAAGTTCCTTCTGAAAATAATGCAGGACTGCTGAAATGGCACCAAGTTCCTTAGAGCATAAAAGGATTTTGTTCCCAGCTAAGAAATAACAAATAAATACACATCTGCAAACTCTGCATACTTGGGAACAAAAGGACGGAAGGAGCAAAGCTTATTTTTTTTTCCCTTGCCCTGAAAATAGGCTCAGATACGTGATCAGGTTAAGCTAGTTTACCACATCATTACTCTGTATCAGCTGAGTCCTATAACTTTTCCTGTGTAAGTTTTTAGCCCATAGGGATGTAACATAATCGGATTTATCACAACTCAGTAAGCTGAATTATGTGAGGACATTTGCAAGGAGCTCAAAATACAAAAATAAGGAGTTACTGCACCTCAGCTGATTTAGAGTAACTCATTAATTTGCTGTAACTTTGTTGTATATCTGAGACTCAAATAGTTTTCACAATTATTCTGAGATTGATCAAGAAACAACAATTATCCTGTTGAGTTCTGAGTGTTGTTACTTCAAAAAATGATAGCACGGGAAGCTAGTGTAGATAGTAGTTCAAAATGTATTAAATCTAATCTTATCTCAAAACAATATTTCTTTATTTGATAAATATTGCAAGTGTCTTTATAGTTCACTGCAATAAGCCTGCAGTTCCAGTTTGGGTATCTGAAAGCTTCAGCAACTGGTGTCCTGCTCTTTAAGACTGTTAGCATTTCATAGCAATAACATGAACCACATTTGGCAAGCATAGATGGCCAGAAAAAGTAACAGACTTGGCTGAAATTTTTTTCTGGGAATGAACACTCTTTTCTAGCTCCAGTTACTACATTGCTGTTGGAATGATACAAAAAGAAAAAAAAAAAAAAAAGAGGATCTAATGCAATTTAGAATGATTATTGTGATCTGACCTGTATCCATTTGAAGTACTTACATTGTTATGCCTTCTGTAATTGTATCTGGATTTTTTTTTTTCACCCTGTTCCCCAGATACAATTTATTTTCCACTGAATATGAACGCACCTCACAAACCAGACAGAGCAGACTTGTCTCTGGATGGAAGCAAAATGAATTACCTGACCATCTCATCTTACTTCTTACCTAATTCTGAGCATCGTTATCACTACCAGTATTTGTGCTTGGGAAATGGTGGGAAACACTTAGTACACTCTTCCGGTATACCAGGAATAGCCTAATTTTTTTCTGATCAGCTTCATATACCATCACTGAAAAGGAAGATCTATCTCACATGGAGTCAGCTCAAGAAGAAATTTTGCAATCTTGAGAGGTTGTTTCTATTGACCTAATGAAAAGGCCTTATGTGGCATTGTGCACCGATAATTCACAGGAACCTCCAAAAGTTTTGACAATAACTGTTTGGGCAGAAAAGAGGGACGCTGATCAAATCCAAATGGCACAGAACGATTTTGGGGAAGAGGGAAACCCATCTTGAGGCCAAGAGCTCAATTACACAGGGACAGCTCTTTGGAGTGCAAATGACTTGACGTGGAATTTTTGCCTATGAAGCATTATGATGCCTGGATCAAAGCTTAGTCAGGATATATTCCTAGTGACCTCAGAATTATATAGATGTGCTACTGTTAAAATCATGTTTAGAGCCCAGTAAATAAGCATTACCCTGCATACATCACACTACTGGAGAAGCAGACTTGCTTCCAGTAGCAGCTGTTTTCATGAATTATGCATAATCATAGTTTAAGGAATACTAGACACAGCATTTCTTAATTAGGTACAGTAGATAAACATCAGATACTCAAGACTTTATTAACACTCTTTCTCACTGTACTTTCTCACCCTTTGACATTTCCTCACAAGTTTATAATTTTGCGAACTCAGTAAAATCCACATTTTCCCTTCTGAATTTTCTTTTGGTGGCTTCTGAAGATTTGAGAAATTATTGAGTTCTTCATATTTCCCTGCTATTAGTTGATCCACAAGGAATTTAATTTCCTTTCTCCTTTTGTCCTTTGCTATATGTCATAATATGAAGCTGTATAAACTCATGGCTCAGTCTAGCAGATTTACATATTTTGAAGGGTCATGGGTTTTTCAAGTGAATTGGTTTGCACTCAGTATCCTCCATGCATCAGCAACTGTAGTATGGTAAACTTACAGACTTCTATGTAGTCTTTAATGTGGCAAACTCTGATTGAATTCAGTCAGGGGTTGCATTTTTCTGAATTACAATATTTTCTGCAAACTTGGTACTGACTTTTTTGAATGTGCTCAAGCAAAAAAATACTATTCAATCTCCTGTCAACATCATCAAAAAGCAATAAAAATTTTAAAAAACCCTCATTTGCTGTAGAAAGACTGAAAAAATGGTCTTTAACTGCAACAGCTGCCGTCCATCCCATGTGACCTCTGACTCCTCAATAGAAATCAATTCTCCATTACTACTAAGCTCTGGGTGTAAAGTTACTTGCTCTACTCATATTTGATTATTACTATTGTGAAGTCCTGTTTATGGGACTGTATGTCATGTGGTGGAATGGAAGCTATATCCTCTGTTTTCTTCTGTACCGGAGCCATTTAGAAATGTGGCAAGATTCAAGAACTTTTTTGACATGGGAAAGAACTTTATCCCATTACTAACTCATGACATACCACAACATGTAATGATTAAGCTGTATATGAATTATCACGATTTTGTTCCAAGATGAGTAAGACCACAATGAAAACTTGGATAGGAAGTGTTATCCTGGGAGGCATTAGTACTCATGAGTTATGATAAATTAACAAGTCAACAAATACTAAGTTAAGGTGGAAAGGCAAAAAGCAGTATTTTCACTTCCATATCAAACTGCAAAATAAAAACAATGTTAACTGTTTTCATTATATTTTTTTTCAACAGCCTTTGAGTTTTGAATATACAATGATGACCATAAATACACCTCATGAACTGTCAGGACATACCACGACTGGTACAGCAATGGACAACACATCAAATTAGCACTATCTAAAACATTTTAAAAAGATGTGGCTTTCCAAAATCTGCCTGTGTTTTTTTTTTGTTTGTTTTATTTTTACTAGCCTCCTGTGAAAAACAATTTTTTTGAAACAACTCTAGGAATTCCTGCATTCAGCAGCACATGAATTCTGACACATCTCTGGATTCATGCAGAACAAGCAAAAAAAGAATAAAGTTTATTATTAAAAGAAAATGCATTCTTGTGAACGTACATCTATTATGAAGTGCTGCCACTCTTGACCATGGGAAAGTCTACAGTTGACTTACTGTTGGTTTCAAGACTTTCACAGAGTTCAGTTTTGACCTCTCCATTTGGTCTGTCATTTCCTTTTTGGGTCAGTTTGCTTTGCATTGTGGCAGCTGTCACTACAGCCTTGAAGCTCCGCTTCCGTTTTTGAACATTCTGCTCTGGATGAAAAATGATAATATAAACCTTGGGCATGTAGAGCATGCCCAGAGACACAGAAGCACTTAAACTCATGGAGACAGTAAGTGTTGTTGTCTGGATGTACATCTGGAGAAGGAAAGAAACAACAACATAAAAATCATTGTTAAATCCATTTAATATAAGAAGGAAAATGAAGTAATTAGATTAAAAATACTAGGTAGAAAGGGAACCAGTAACAGTCTTCCTTTTCTGTAGATGCATCAGAAGGACCCTTGACTCTGGTTTCCTTTAATTATAGTCAAGTATGGCTGTTTCATGTTTTTTTAACCTTACGAATAGGTGATAGAAAGAACATATTTATTAAACTTCATTCTCATAAAAGTAATCAGGATGCTGTAGCAACAGCATTTTCAGAAAATAAAAAAATATGTCTGCACAGGAAAAGAGGAATGACAAAAGGGTTAGCCTTATATCATCTACTTTAATATACAGAAGCCTCTATAACAGTACTCCACATGGTGATTCAGTAGTGTGCAGTATGGTTCAACCAGCAGCAGGCATAATGCAGAATCTAATGAAATCTTTGATATACTCTTTGAGTTTTAAGTTTGGAGAAAAATAAATCAGCTTTTCTGTAGTGAAGCTTGAATACATTTCCACATTACTGTTGAATTCTAGTCACAACGCTCTGTTGGCACACAATAAATATATTAATATGTCACAGTCCTAGCTAAGAAATCAGAAAACTGGGGACCAGGAAATCAGATCCCAAAGGACTTCAGTCCCCTATAGATACGACGGAAAAATCTGACATTTCTGAGTGAGTCTGTCTATTGTTTGTTACCACCTACAAAAGGAAAGCAACTCTGGTCTTCCGTAGTCCTATAAAAGAAAATGACAATGATCGATCCATAAGAACAGCAGAGATAAGTTTCTGTTTGGAGAAGTATTCAGATAGTATGTTAGAAATACTAATTGTAGTTCTCTCAACATTTAACTTCTCTTAGGAAATTATATTTTATTAGACATTTTATGAGACAACAATTTTACTTTACAATTCTGTGTCATTTGCTAAACTAGGTAGGAAATCTGTCAGGAATCATGTTGTTATACTAAAAAAGATGCTGAAGTAAAACCTGTTCATTGCCTTGGCAGAGGATTCACTGACACCGTTGTCAGGCATGATTTTAAGCGCTAGCCAGTACTGTCACACAAACCTGGAGATAAGGTAATAAGTCTGTCTGCAATGTCAGCTTCAGATCATCTGTTTTTATTAAGTGCCCTTGGGTAACTTGTCCCTTGGCAGAAAAGTAGTGATATAATAAACTGGTGTGCAGTCACTACTATAGTTGAACATTTTTTAATGTCTTTCAGCTTACAAAGTTTTTCCATTAGATACTTTCTCCTTAGAGATTTCAAATAAACTGTGCTCTCACTTAAAGCCACGTTAGGTGAGAAATATGACAAAAGTATTTTCGAAGTGTGGACTCTCGCTCTGAACCACCCTGCAAAGTATCTGTATAATTGTACAGAAAACTGCCAAATATTACCATGAAATGAGGGGTAGCCCAATCTACTCTTTAAGAAAAGATTGACAATGCTTCAAAATTTGTAAGAAGCTGAACCTGCTTTCAGGGACAGCACCAGACAGAAAAGACAATCGGGTTTTTCTTCCTATTGTGCTGAGGAAAGTTATAGGAGCAACATCTTCCTTTATTTCAATAACACATCAAGACAATACATCAGCAAATACAGACAATACAGTCTTTTCTAACACCAGTGAAATAATTCCGATCCTTTCAATCTCCAAAACGACAGTGGTGTGCCTGAAAGCAGAGCCTGACCTACATTTTGCATGATCACTTCTAGTGATAACCTCACACAGTTACATTAATAGGCAGTTGATTTCAGACCTCTGTGAAGGACCTCTGTGGAGATGCACATTCACATGCAAACAGCACCAATGACATATCCATTCTTCTCTAAACCAAATTGGCTGATCTCCAATTAAAGTGGCACAGCAGTGACTTTTAGGGTTATGTGTTGCATTAAGTGATGTCCAAAAGCAAAAGTATTTTGGTTCCTAAAGATGCATAAATTTCCTAGTGGGATTTGCAAAACTGAAATCAATGCAAATATTACCTCTAACATACTGAAGTGCATACAAAAACTCCATCAAACATTAAAATTCCTTTTTGAAGCCTTACTATTTTTTAAAATGCAACTCATGGCACTTAAGTGGCTAGCTGAGCCTCACCCACAGAATCAGAAACAATGCCTGACATTTAAATATATATATTTTTAAGTCCTTATTCAGGTACCCAAGCTGTAAGTCTCATCTTTCTCTCATGGCTCGGTATAAGAGTTAGGTGATAAAAAAGGATAAAGAGCCTCTGGATGTTGCAGGGTAAAACATACATTCATGCAATAGTACTAGTCATATGAGCAAGAAATAGGTGCATGATGGTCGATCTCAATGACCTTTTTTGTGATAAGAAGTCTCACAGTGCCAAGCTCTTACAAATATTAAAGAGAAAATACGTCTGCCTGAAGGTTTATACATTCAAGTAAGCTTCATAAGTGAATCAACTCTAAATCTGATCATTCTGATTCACTGAAATAATAAGAACCCATCGATTCCAACACACTTAGTGCAGGTATTTTGCATGAACTGTATCATTACATCTAATGTGTTTTCTGTGGATTTAATTGAAATGACCAGCACAACAGCCTATTTAAAAAAAAAGCAAAAAACAAACAAACAAATCACAGATTGTTTCACGTTGCAGATTACAGTTCATATGCAGTGGGATTTATTTCTAATGACTGCTGTGTTTTTGAACCAGCCATTATAATTATTGAAACATTAAAACTAGAATGAGTTGGGAATTTTCTGATAGAATAGTTCTGAAATAGTGAATATAGTCATTAGAGAGCTTTGGCCTCAGGGATCCGTTTTGCATGGATCACCCTTACTACTTACTCTTTAATGAAGCTAATGGGAAAGAAGGGCTTCAAGAAGCTTGTCAGACCTTGAGAGGAAGACTTTGAACATATACTTACATGTACACATTGTGTGTGGCACGTACTTGAGTCTGACTCCATATGCTAATGCAATTGCATACTCAGATGGAGACTAGTTGTAAATGACAGCCTGGATCTAATTCCTTTTCCCATTAGAATCATAGAACCATAGAATAGTTCGAGTTGGCAGTGACCTTTAAAGGTCATCTAGTCCAACCGCCCTGCAATGAGCAGGGACATCTTCAACTAGATCAGGTTTTTCAGAGCCCTGTCCAATGTTTCCAGGGATGGGGCATCGACTACCTCTCTCTGGGCAACCTGTGCCAGTGTTTCACCACCCTCATCATAAAAAATTTCTTCCTTGTATCTAGTCTGAATCTAGCCTCTTTTAGTTTAAAACCATTACCCCTTGTTCTATAGCAACAGGCCCTATTTCTTTTTAAATGGTCATTTGCAGGCTGAGAGTCTGTTTATAAGACAGGAACATCTCCTGCAACTAATCTTTCTCAGCTTTGGAATCCCCCTTCTCGCAGCCTGATGAAGCACAAGTCTAGCAACCAGGATGTCACACACTTGGTTTGACTTTTGTCTGACTCTTATCTTGTTTTATCCCTGACAAAAGGACAACGATGCTTTATGGCTGGGCATTCTGGGTACTTTTATTATTCTGGGAACATAACTACCTGTAACTTTTACAGAATTAGCTGCTCTAAAAATCAAGGAGCAACAAAAGTAGTTCAGTTTAATAAGATATGAGGTCTGAATAATTTTTCATGTGTCTCTCAGTGGTAGCTCACTCTAAGTTACAGGAGAATAAAGGTCCCTTTCTCACAACGATTCATCGTTACACAGAAATGAATTTCAGCACTCTTCACACTGAAATTCCTTCTGAACTACAAACTTTTTGTCCAATAAAGCCTTTCACAGATGTAACAAAGACTGCTATATCTATTCTCCTTGTTCTTTACAGTCACAAGATATAAGACAGAAAACTAAAATCGTGCTAGCACAAGAAAAAAAACTCACAACTTTATACTATGGGAAAGACTTGAGGCCTAAATACCTTTCTGTCTCTATGCCCCCCCCCAACATCCCACCAGAATTGATACAGGAGTCCTTCTGTACTGTTTTCCACCTCCACAATTGACAAAGGATCCTTCACAACAGATTGTTCCATGTAGATATTCTAGACCCTGTTTACCCACTCAGACACATAATCTGTCTATCTCACAAACGAGCTGGACACTTTTCTCATTGGCAGAGTCCTACAAGCTTGGTAATACAGCCTCTGACTGCCTCAGCAGCCAAAATAGATGATGTCTGTGGATATTTGGGGATTTTCTATCTTCTACTATTGATTCTAGGACTATGTAACTCCTTCTTTCTACTTTGAAACTTAAAATGTGACTTAATAAATACTGGGGGACCCAGAAAGGATATTTTAGAAAACACGGATACTCTGATGGCTTCTTCAATTTAGAAGTGCTTGAAAGTGAATCCTTGGTAACCTGAAAAAATGTCTATGCATCAAAGCAGGTGTGTGCACCAAATTGTCCCAGTGCAGGTAGCTGGATGACTACCTCTCTGCTAGGCTTCACTGCTTAGAATTGAAATATTCCCCAAGACCCAAGTAGTGTCCCATCGGTTTGGTGCTTGCAGAGGCAATGTCATGCATGCAGCATGCCTTGAGTTCAACAAAAAGCAAACACTTCCGTCAGAAAAAAAAAGAATGTGGATGTCTCGACTTTTGTCCAGATTGCTTCCTTGGTTTGAGTTCTCCCCTACTTTCACACATAAGATTATATTCAAGCTCTCTTCAGAATTGCTGGTTTTCTCATGCTATTTATTTTTCTTTTCTACTCAGTTTTAATTGGCCAAATAGAGGGTACCTCCCACCCAGCCTTATCCCTAATCTGATTTTAATAGTATATCCTGGATAGGTGGGAGATATGGCTATTGTGACTTCTTGAGAGAATTGAATCTAAGTTTTCCACTTTGGTGTAAGTACTCTAAATGCTAGTTGTTGTAACAGAGAAGATAAACAAGTCCAGCAGTTAGTGAAGTGCTACACTGCAGAGGGAAGGCTTGGTACATCTCAAGGTATTGGGGGGCCTAGTGTAGATCCAACTCAGCTACTTGCACTCTGAAGGGAAGCGAATGTTTAAAAAGACACAGTTGGTCTAATATCTCATATTGGCTAATTCTGTACAGTTTGCTTAACCTTTAAAAGTGCCTTTCTCCTCTGGCTAAAGAAAACAGCCACAATATCAAACACTGGAGCCTGAACCATCCTGCTGAGAGAGATATACCCAGATAGTCACTCTTGAATGTGTCCCACACTGCCAGTAACAGAGCAGAAGATTGAATTATGATTTATTTTTTCCCTTATCCTTGTTACCAAATATTTTATGTCTCTTATGTGAATCTTCTCAGCTCCTTCAGCCAGTTTCATTTTTTAAGGCCAGAACTGCAGCAAGCTTTGTTTCCCACAAGGTTTTTTTTCCTCTCATTCCCTCCCAGCACTCTTGCCTTCACTCCCAGCTGTTGGAAGCCTTTCCCAGATCATTTATAGCCAAAAGATAAATGATACATCATAAAATAAAGATACATGCCATCTATGCGCAGGCATCCCACAGATTAGGAAAGACAGCAAAATGTTCCCTCTCTCTTTGTGGTGGAAAGAGCTCAAGTTTTTTTAGTCTCAGAAAAACTCTGAAAGCATTCATAGCCATTCTTCCTCTGCTGCAGAATCTAGAGGGCTGAGAAAAAGACAGTCCCTTTTTTCTTTTAAAGTCATGCACACGCCATAACACTACGATTGCTTTTGCATGTGTTGCTGCTTGCTACAGAGTTGACTGGATGACAAGAAGTATGTTTCACGGTTGTGTTCACATATCAGAAAGAAACACCATGCAATGGATTCCACACCAAAAATCAACATGGAAAAGGCTGGCTGCAGGCAAATATATTTGAAACCAGGACCTGTGGGAAGAGAATTCATCTTTTCTTGAAGAAAAACAGTACAGGTACAAGTCAGTCATTGTTTTGCTCATTTAACAACATCATTTGCCAGGTATAAGATAAACTTCATGGAATGAGTCTTTTTCAAATGTTTGTTCAGTTAGAAAACATGGGAAACTACTTAACAGATATTTTTTAACCTTTTAAAAACATTCCTTACCAAACTACCAATTAAAATTAAGCTTTGAGAGAAAAAGTCAAAGCCATCTCACAAACATGAAAGTACAACATTCATTAGGTTATTATCTCAAGCAGTAAATGTAGGCTGTGATTCTGTACATTGCAGGGAAAACTGAGAAAACAAAACCTCTTTATTCTTATATGTACATTGCAGTTGCTTTCAGAAACTTTAAGAGAAAGGAAAGATCTAATAACTGATTTCAAATTAAATGTGTGCCAGCTTTAAAAAGTATGAACTTCCATTAAAGCTTGGATGCGAGAGGAGCTATAAAAGCTTGTAGCCTCAGTGGAACATGTATATACCTGCACTTTAGAAACTGAATTACGGTAATGATTTCACTGTTCAGATTTTCCACTTAAGTCTAATTTTGACCTTTCCTGCAATATTTATAAGCTTTCCCTTTCTACCCATAAATTATTTTATGCAAAGAAAAGAATGGCTTTACTACATCTTTTTTTAGCATTATGTTTATTATTTTAAGGTAAGTAGATACAGAGAACTCAGAGTTGTCAGCTGCTCATTGGAAATGATATGTTCCACAACTGCACATTGCAAAGTTTGCATTGCATAGTTTTCTCTCCAAAGTGTTATTTCACCGCATGCCTAAAACTAACCTTAGTTCATCCAGATATTTTCCAGTGACTTCTCAATACCTGATTTTACCATGGAAGTAGAGCAGGACAGCTGTATCCCCAAAAAAAAAGACATCTCCTGAAGCTCAGAAGATGGGAATTTAAAGATCTTCACTTCACCAAGCTTTGCTAATCTGTCCTGTCATTTTGGAGCAACTTCTCCTTGGACCAGTAATGGTTGTCCAACTCTGTGTATTTCTTCATCTCATTTCCTAACAAAACATGATTCCTTTGTCACACAAAAGGTATCAGGATACCATTGTAATGTATCAAATAAAAAGAGGAATAGTTGATCTCTAGGGCTGGGGAACAACTAATATAAATATAATGCTCTACCACTGTGTCTATATAGTAGACAATGAAATAATGCTACGGTATAGGCCTGGTCAATAAGACTTTATTGCCTGCACTGTTAAACTGTTAGAGCACTCCTGGCATGAGTGGGCCTGGGCCTGGACCAACTCTCACTTTCCCAAACTGTTACCAGGAGTTTGCCCACAGTTTGGGACGATTCCCACTACGTTATGTGGATATACCCACACTGTTCTTATTGAGAGATTAAGAGATCGTAATATTATAAACCTAACGAGACTATGACAACTGGCATTGTGGCTTGTGAATATTCTTGACAATGTATAGTTACTACTTTAAACAGAGCCTAAGAGGACAAGACAGGAGGCATCCATGCAGACCAGGAGATGAGCTCATTGAGAGCAGACCTGCAGAGTCTGCTTGGGAATATCAGTGGATAAAAACTGAATATGAGCCAGCAAATGTGCGCTCACAGTCCAGAAAACCAATCATATCCTGGGCTGCATCAAAAGAAGCATGGCCAGCAGGTCAAGGGAGGTGATTCTGCCCCTCTATTGTGCTTTTCTGAGACCCCACCTGGAGTACTGCATCCAGCTCCGGTGTCCCCAGTCAAGAAAGACATGGACTTGTTGGGGAGAGTCCAGAGGACGGCCATAGAAAAGATCAGAGGACTGGAGCACCTCTTCTATGGAGAGAGGCTGAGAGAGTTGGCATTGTTTAGCCTGGAGAAGATAAAGCTCCAGGGAGACCTTATTGCAGCCTTTCAATGTATAAAGGGTGTTTTAAGAGAGAAAACGACACTTTTTAGCAAGGCCTGTAGTGGTAGGACAACAAGCAACCATTTTAAACTGAATGAGGGTCAATTTAGATTGTATACAAGGAAGAAATTTTTTACAATGAGCGTGGTGACACACTGGAACAGGTTGCCCAGGGAAGTTGTGGATGTCCCATCCCTGGAAGTGTTCAAGGCCAGGCTGGATGGGGCTTTGAGCTATCTGGTCTAGTGGAAGGTTTCCCTGCCCATGAAAAAGGGCTTGGAACTAGATGACCTTTAAAGGTCCCTTTCAACTGAAACCATGCTATTATTCAATGATTCTATGATTCTACAATTTTATGATTCATAACAACATAGTACTTTCTCAACATGGTAGACATTAATGCCAGTTGTCATTTCTACTGGTAAATGTCACCTCTAATCATAAAATTCTAGAAAATTGGCTTTTTTGCCTGTTTTAACTCCTTGGGTTTGTTCCTTCCTCTTCCCTTTGTTTGTTTCAGTATACAAATTTCAGATGCTTTAACTCTTCTGTAATTGCTACATCTGAAAAAGCTTTCTGTTGATGTGTAACCCCTGTAGACCTAGTCTGTGATTTTACAGATAACATAGAACATTGGCATCAGAAATTACTCTGTCTTGTGGCAAAAGATGGAGAAGTCTAGACTGAAACAAGTGTTGCATTATCAAGTATTCTGATCATTGTGAATGTGCAACATTTTTGAAGGGGAAAAAAAACGTTTTGCTTTACTTCATCTGCAACACTTATTACAATGTTTTATTAAGAACAGTAATAAACTAAAGTCTGCTTCTTTTCTGTGATCCATCCTCAGGACATACATCTCACGGAAAATGCTAGGTACTGCCTTGCAGACCTTCAAAGTAATTTAAAATATCAGTAGGTAACTTGGTTCTTTTTTCTTCTCATAAATTAGGTTAGATATCACACTATCATACAGCTTACATATACCACAGTGCACAATTTGTTGCAGTATTATGGTTTTTAAAGGGACATGTGATCCATTCACCTCATCAACCTTACTATAAATAGAGACACAGTAGTCAATCACTGATGAAAGACCAATCTCTGCTATGTCTGTTGTAATGTGTATGTCAATCCTGATATTCAGGAGTGCTGACCTCCAAAAGCTCCAGTAGAAGGTAGGTACTAACTAAACTAAGAAATTTCCAAATACCAGTAAATAAAAAATCAATATTAAATAACCATATTGGAAAAATTTCTGTGTTTCATGGAAAAGGAGGAAGGAGATTATTTAAAAGTAGTTCTTATTCTATACTTTAATTGAATCTTCAACATAATGTAGAAGTAGGATTTTTATGGTATATTGTGTTACACTTAAGATCTTCTTATGGGCAAAATGCCAAGCAAAGAATTTAGTGTTAGTCTAATTAAAATCTTAACAGCCTAATCAAAACTACAGCAAATATTATTATTAATCCAGTTACAATGATACTAGCTTTTACAGTTCACATTATTTAATTATTACAGGAAAATCCCATTAATAATGTAGCTAAATCTGTTATACATAAAATTCTGAGTATCAATCCCTTTTCTCCAGTGATACATACCCTGTCCATGCTCCCCTTGTTCTTAAGGACAACAGATTCATCCCTCCACAAGAAGAATAGATGGAAGGGGAGGTCATGTTGAGTTGTCAGTATCCCAAGTCCTTCACCAGGAGAAGGTGCATGATGCTAATGGCCAGTGTTCCCTCCCCCTTACTCTTGGGTCCAGCTGAGGTTACTTTTACACATTTTCTAACACTGTGTGCTTATTTGCTCTTTTTAAAAATGAGTTCCCATTTAAAATCAATCTACCTCCACCTATTAACTGCTTATTAATTGAAATTGAGTTCCGGTTACTTTGTTACTGAAAGGCTTTACAGGTTTGTTAGAGCTTTACCATATACAGTATTCAGAGAGCTAAACTGAAACAAGTTAGGCAGTAATCTCCAACCTGCTGGACAATTGTTATCACAGCTAACACCAGCTCAGGACAAAAACCAAAATATATCCCAAAAGCCCACATTGACAGGTCATTACAAAGCCTATATAGCCTTTTCCTAGTAACAAGAAATCATATTTACTGGGCTACAGCTGGGTACTCTGTACAACAGTGAATTTCAACCTTATTTATAATTGTAATTAATAGAAAATATTCCTTTAATATAAGATTTCCAAAGATTTTTTACCGGAGTTGTAGTCCAGTCTTCAAATTACTTTCATACTCCTTTCAAATATTGCAAAAATTAAAACTCTCTTTGGTCAAATGTATGCTGATCTGCACAACTTAGAGAAACTAATCTAGATAAGATGCAGCACAATTTAGAGAATAATTTTATTTTTGCACTTCTATAATCTTCAGCAAAATTTATTTTATATAAAATGCTTCTTGCTAATTCAGTCTTCAGGTATCTACTTTGAATGGAGGTTATATTTACCCTAAGGTAAATATAAGTACCTAAAACCTAAGTACCTAAATCAACTAGCAAATGCGGCAGGTGGACAACAATTCAAAATAATTTCATGTAGATTGACACATCTTCAATTATAATCCATTTGAAAATATGGGAGCTGACATTTTGGAACACTTAAAACTCAAGGAGCCAGTTGGCAACCCCAAAATTGTCACTTTCATATGCATAAGTGTCTAGTGATGAAAAAGGGAAAGCAAGCAAGCTGCCTTATAGAGAACTAAGGAAAGATGTTACCAGGAAAAATAAAAAGTATGGCTTGGATTTAATTCATGCTCCAGGTTTAAAGTAAAAACTAAATGGTTTGCTATAACACAGAGAGACCGCTTCTGTTGACTGATACATTGTTACATCTAGAATATACTGTTGAGTAGATCACAATCTTTTTTCTTGTCCAGATTTGAAATTCATAGAGTATTACAATCCTGTCTTCTTAAAATGACCAATACCGTCTGAAGATCTATTTCCCATATTCAAAAAACATAGAAAAAGGTTAAACTTAATTGCTGGTTTATTATGCTATTAACTGCATTTTAGTTTCTGTTTTCTGAAGTCTTTTAAATATGCAATATACCTGAGCTATAGCGATAACTGTGTTCTAGAGATACTATAGAACAACTTCTAACTCTCGAATAATTAACTTGCTACTAGGTTCAGTTTTAAAATATGTTTATTTTTTTAGTGCACATGGCTTAAGTGTCAGAGTTCAAGTACCAGATAGAGACAAATATTAAGTGAAGTACATTTGTTCAGAAGATAATTTTATTTAGCGTCTTCAAGCAGGGCATAATTAAGTTACTCTGTCATACAAAATGATGGAGGCTTAAATAAGTAGCAGCTGGTTACCCCAATGGCTGTACAACTGCAGGGCAGCCTTTGGCAGGAAAAGCTGTGCAAACACAACCAATACATTATGCTAATGGGAACAATGTAATGAGCAAGGAAGCAGATAAAATGGAATGACAAAAAGAAAAACAAACAATCAAACAAGTCCCTTCAGCCCTCAGCACGCATTTCAATTGCAATTTGTGAATAGAAATCTTACAATGGCTGTGCTCAAGTACTAGCCTGACCTAGAAATGTTTGCTGAGTCCATTTCTTATGTCAGAATAAGTTTAATGACAGCAAGATGAATCCATTGATGGTTGCTCCCTTGACTTCAATGAATTTACACTGAATTACTCCAAGTGGTGAATTGACCAAAACATATAAACTAGAAAAAAAAAAAAATCATTCATTCTGTCTCTGATCTTCTTTAGAAAAAGAAATTAACTGCAGTATAAGTGGTGAAAATTACACTTAAAAATATGTACATTACAAAACTATTTCCTCCCTGTTACTACTAATCTCTACAGGCTTCACTTGAGCATTTACTTGCCTTGGTTTCATTCTGATTTTTTTGTTCTGTAATTCATTGTGAGACTGCTCCAGTAGAGTTTTTCCATTAGATTTCATTCATTGCAGAGGCCATTGTGAATTCCCTACCTAGCTCTGGAGCAGGATGAACCCCCCACTAACCTGAACTGGAGTTTAGAACCAAGCACCAGGTTCCTAGCTAGAGTGCAGCGGGTATGTTTCATGCTATACATGATTCGTCCTGTGCTGCATCTAACCCACAGCCCTTTCAAAGTCCACTCTGAAAGGACTTTCAAAATAGAACTTTTCAAAATAAGATTTTTGAAGTAAGACTTTTGAAAGAGCCTCTATCACTTTATAATCTAGGCCAAAAAATCATAATCAAGATTAACCAAAACAGAAGCAGAGGACGGGGATTTCCAGGGGTCAAGACAACAACCTGGGAAAGTTTAAGGGCAGAGCAGAAACTGTGGGAGAAGAAACACCTTAAGAGAAGTTAACTTATAAACTGTTGGAGGCCGTAGGAATACAGAGAGGAGTCTTCAAAATACATTTTCCCTTGTATTTTTCACATGTAAGTATAACCCACACTATTGTTGAAATGCTGGTTACCCACCAACCTCACACAAAGGAATCTGGTGCACATTGAAAATTATCATTTTAGGCAAAAGTCTAATACGAACAGTAACAAAATAAAAAGTCTTAGGCAATACATACAAACACAAAACACAGAGCAACTGTCCCTGCTCAACAGACTTTATTATCTAATTTTACATAAGGAATGTCAAAAATGCGTCAAATAGCAGAAGACACTGATTCCATAGAAACCATAAGAGTACTAGCAATTTAGCAAGCAGAACTTTGCTTTGGGACATTTCATGTCCCTCTGTGGTGGCACATGATTGTTGTATAAACCTGGACAGATTCATTTGTGCTGGCTACTAACAATGTTTTTATTGGTTTCTATTTAAGTGGCTTTGCGTGCTATGAATTTCACTTTGGCAGTCTTTCTCTGCACTCAGATTAATGCATATATGCAAAATCTCAGCTCTTTTCCCTCAGTGTCTGTGCACTTATCATCCCAAACGACCCAAGTACACCAATTCAGAAGAGAAAGGGAAGAACTACCACCTCTTGTAGACTATTGTCTTGGTTTAACCCCCGCTGGCAACTAGGACCATGCAGTTGTTCACACACTCCTCCTCCCCCGACACCTCCCCAGAAGGGTAGGGAGAAGAGGGAGAAAAAGGAGAAAAAAAAGCTCGTGGGTTGAGATAAAGACAGTTTAATAGAACGGTAACGGAAGAGGAAATACAAAATAAAGTGATGCAACGCAATTGCTCTCACCACCCAATTATCGGTTGCCCGGCTTGTTCCGAGCTTGTCCTTTGTTTGTAAATTTTCCTAAGCAAGGGATGAAATGGGAAAACAGCAGTCTCAAAAACATGGGCAGAAAACATCTGACCTGGCACTTGCCAGGGGTCCAGATACTTGGAGAGGAGAGGTATCATATCACAGTGCTTCTCAACCACCGAAACAATGACATCAATTTGATTACCAAGGTGTTTACTTACACTAGAATTCATCAAGAAAACCACAGAGTAGTTTTAATGTGGCTTAGGTAATTATTCCCCAAACTCCTAATTTGTCTTTGAAGTTTCTCTATGACTCACAAACTCTTCTCAGTTTCTTCAGCAGGTAATCACATATTTATGGCATAGGCCTGACGTATGTCTTCTTTGTATACCTGGAGGATTCTCATGGCAAGGCAGGGTTTTGCTGACTCCCACAGAAATGTGTAGTATGAAGATATCTTAAAGGACCATCTCTGAGGTATCTCAGGAGGGGATCTCAGAAGTGCAGTAACATAGAGCTGTGATGACATATGTACCTCCCCTTCCAATCCCCCTCACGTATACAGAAAAACCCTCCTTCCACCTTTCATCTTCTTTTTGCTCTTTCTGTGTTCAGGGTTAATCTCACTTATTTGAACTATTCTGCCACATATTATTTTTTTTTTAATTCAACTGCAATCCTCTCTGGTGAGGTTTCAATTAGTTTATATGGATAATAAAACAGTGCAGTCCTTCCACAAATCTTATATATCATTATTGACAATTATTTCTGTATTTGCATCGTCACCAGCTGCAATGTCATCCATAGGTAATACTGCATCTTTACTAGATTCAGCATTAGACTCTCTCTGATGTCAGCATCCGACCTCTGCTTTCCTTCTGTCATTCCTAACTGTCAAGAATTTTAATCCTGAAACAAAACCTAACGTTAACTTTTCTGAGGGAAATACCAGAAGGTAGGAACTTATGTGTAAAAGGTATGCAGCAGTCGATGTGTCTAAATTTCACCGCAGAACCAGCACCAAGGTGGGTCTGTGACAGATTCAGGGCTGACTCTAGTATGCCTTGGCTGATAATTCCCAGGGGACCTGTGAGTGACACAAACACTTCTGTTGCTCTCCTAAATGAAGTTAATCATACACAGTGAATCTGGCACACTGGGATGTTCACGTATCCATCTGCTCTTGCTTGGTAACACTATACAGAAAAGACAAGCCAATGCACTTATCTTTAGAGATCTGGGTTACTTCCTGTATAGTCAATGTTATCATCTGCCACAAGAGGAGGGATTTGTTGTCAGCCTGAAAAGATATTGTCTACAAGGACAGAACAGACCTGGATTCAAGCAGAATGTGAGGCATAAATAGCTGCCAAGACGTTTCAGTTTCCTACTCTGAACTTGAGAACACGTTGGCCTAAGCCATGAACAGATTCTGTAAAATCATGTTTTAACTTTTCAACAGCTGCAGTACTCTTTGATCTACTGTGTTATACAATGGTGCCAGCTGAGAGGGAAATGTCTCAACTCTCATGTGAGCATTCTCAGTGCAAAAAAGTTTTTGTCACAGAATTTTTCTCAAACTGAAAGTCCACAAAAACTTACAAAAATTCAAGTCAGTTCAACTGAAGAATTATGTTTCATTCCTCCCAAAAAGATTTTGCTTCATTTATAGGTATAGTTAGTTCAGGTTGGAAGGGACCATGGGTCTCTAGTTCAACATTCTCCTCAAAGCAAGGTCAGCTGTGCAGTCAGTCCAGGTGTCTCAGGTCTTTATGCAGTCAGATCTTGGAAACTCCCTCCGATGAAGACAGACTGCACGGCCTTTCTGGGCAGCCTGTTGAACTTGACTGTCTTCAGAGGGAAAAATGGGTTTCCTTTTATCCAGTCTGAATTACTTTTGTTTCAATTTTTGCCCATGGTTTCCTGCTCTCCTACCACGCCCCACTGTGAAGGCCCTGGCTCCATTCTATTAGTGACCCTCATGTAGGCACAGGGGGCTGCTGTTCAGTCTGTCCAAAGCTGTCTCTGCTCCAGGCTGAACAAGCCCAGCTTCATCAGTGCTCCAGCCACCAGACATCATGGTGGTCTTGTACTGAACTTGCTCCAGTTTATTGATGTATGTCTTGTACTGGGAGGCCAGTATTTCAGATGCGGCCTAATGAGAGCTAAGTAGAGAGGGATAATTCCTTCCATCAATCTATGTATCTGCTTTTGTTAATACAGCCCAGGAGGCTGATGGCCCTATTTGCAACAACGCCACTGTTAGCTCATGCTCAGTTTGCTGTCTGCAAAGCCTCCGTGGCCTTTTCCACAGAGCTGCTCCCCAGACAGTCAGTTTCAAGCCTGTATCATTGCAAAGGCTCTACCTTTCCAAGCGCGAAACTTTGCATTTGTCCTGGTTGAATTTTATGAGGTTCCTGTTGGCCTATTACTCCACCCTGTCTAGGTGCCTCAGTATAACAGCCCTTTCCTTTAGCGTATCAACTATTAAACCCCAATTTGGTACCATCTACAAACTTCATGAGAGTGCAAATCATTGTCAACTGGTCATTGGTAAAGATGTTAAACAGGACAGGTCCCAGAACACACCCCTTATTACTGGCCTCCAGATAGAGTATGACCTATATCCATGTCCCTCTGAGTCCCATCTTCCAAATTTACTCATCTATTTGGTTTTACACCCACACAGACTATAACATCCTAACTTGGGTACCAAAATATTGCTGGACACAGTGCCAAAAGCCTTGCTAAAATCAAGGTAAATGACATTCCCAGCTCTCCCATCATCCACAAACCCAGATGTCCTGTCACAGAAGGCAATCAGGTTGGTCAGGCAAGTTGACTGTTCCCAGTAATCTTCTTCTTCATGTGCCCACAAATGTGTTCCAAGGGGGCTTGCTCCATGATTTTCCCAGGGACCAAAGTGAGATGGACCTGCCTGCATATATACCTAAATTTTTTTCAGCTTTTAAAGTTGTTCTTAAAATTGAGGACTACCAAGTTACTTACAGGAAAATGGGGGAAGAAAAGATGTCATCTCAAACCTAGTAGGGATAATTATGAGATGTTATATCTCAAGTCCTAAAATAGTAGTAGTAATAATTAAGAAGTGTTGCTGAATTATGTGTAACAATAAATGAAAGATGTTACTGAACTATCTAATGATTTTATTAATATTTTTTCTCTTTGTCTCTGTGGTGTACTCTTGACATCTTGCCCTTCCTTGTTCTGTCTTCTTCAACCAACTAAAGAAGACTGAGACAGGGACCATATTTTAATTTGCTTTAATTTGCATTAATGTGCTCCAATTTGCACATTATGGATCTTTAAATAGACTAAATAATAATGATATGAATAACAAATTAGTATTCAAAGTGAAGTGATAAAATATGGTGAAACCTGTGTAAAGTACATGGGATTCAGGTCAGCTCTATTAATAGTCTGTATTTTATATGGTATATTTTACTTGACAATTTTATACAAATTAAGGGGTTCTATTCCTCTATGTGTGTTATAAATGTTAATTATTAATATAAAGTAAAGCCTTTTCTTCAGTACTGTGTTTCCAGTGCTCAAAGCCAACCCAGAATTCAACAGATTGCATATTTTGAAGATGTTGCCAATGTTTTAAACAGAAAATCCCTTTGGTTTATATTCCCATATATTCAGATTGTTGTTGCACATCTGCTGTAATGATTAAATAGGACATTCCATCTCTGGAGGAAAACCAACTCAATTAAGTGAAAGAACTAAAAGGTAGTTTTCCTTCTCATTCTTAAAAATAAATTAAAAAAGAACGCTTCTGTTTTTCTGCTTTTAAACTGTAATTAATATCTATAATTGTACAACAAAATGAGAGAGAACAGTTGCATGCCAAAAGGAATATGACTGCACAATTACTAGTTACTAAATACCAATTTTCTGTCATTAAAAAAAATTAGGAACCATCGCTAGATTTGTTAGTTATGGTTCCAATGCATCTAAATAAAGGAACCAATACTCCTTGTTCTTTTAAACTAATGAGATGATCTGTTTGCTTCCCTTTCAGTGAACATGATTCAATGTGCTGGAATACAATCTGCAGCCTGCAAAATGGTGGCCAGACAAAAGAGCCAACCTCGTTGATTCCCTTAACTGCTTTCTTGGCCTATTCCAAATTAAATGTTTTATCTTGCCAGATCACCCAGTTTTTCAATGCAAAATTTACGGCTTGTCTAAACTAAAAAGTCTCTACCACTAGCCAATCTGCTGGGGCCATGCTGTCAAAGCCCCTTGATGTATGCCAAGAAGAGATGCTCTCCTGCCAGCACAGTTACATCACCTCCCTGAATGACAGATGTAAAACTAACATTAGCTTTCCTCTATTGGCATAACCACACATTGGGGATTTGCCAGTGTAACTATGTTAGTCAGCTTTGGTATGTGAGTGTGGAGGTTTTTTTTTAGTTTCCACTCTGCTATCTTTGTTGGCAAGTCTTTGTAGACACGGCATAAGAATGTTACTGTTAATGATCAAAATGACAGATGACCATGATTTCCATGTATAAGGTATTTAACTTACTAAAATGTACCCAAAGATTAAAAAAGTACCCTTGAGGACCATAGACTTCTGTTTGATTTGATTAGAAATGAACAGCTCATTGGAAATGTTTCTTCTAGCTGTTTGACCAGAGACTCCTAGAAGTAACAGTTTTAATCTGAAGTGTTTCCTATGTTGGAATATTCACAGATTTATTCTGCAATGGAGGGATTATAACTTATGTTTTGTAAGGTGTAGTTCACACTACGGCTTGTTCCCTCTCTTCTCTAGCTCTCCATGTAGGGCCTCCACTTCTACATAAAAGTTGGCTGAAACTGGATGCCAAACTATTCATTTTTTTTCTTTTTAATCAGTGGTGGAATTAACATGACTAAGGCTGGTCATAAGTAAACTCTTAGTACTTTTGATATACAACCGCATATACTGTCCATACTTCATTCTGTCCAGCAGAACCTCACCAATTCCTATGTTAGCCTGACATTTTTTACTGTATTTCCTTCTCTTATTCCTATAAACCTAGTGAACTAAATTGGTGGTGGTGTTGTTTTATCAGTGGTTAGTAAATCTGACCTGTATTGCAGACATCAACAAATTCATTTTCCGAAAGGAAGGGGACGTTTCTTTGACGCTTTTCAAATCAACATGAATAGCAAAGAATAAACATGGTACAACAAGATGTATGCTGTTATTTTATTCATTATTTAGCTTTACAAGTGTATAAATAATCTGGCCTGGAGTAGGAGCAGTCCAGTCAAATTTAGCACACTATTGTTTTTATGTAGTAGTGGTTTCTGTAAATTGCGTTTCTGACAGGTTATAATACTACAAGGAAATATTTTTAATGGAAGTAACAGATGACCCATGAAAACTCTAACTAAAATATAATATTGGTGTAACACAGCTAATAAACCCATCATATTCCATCTATTGAGCTTCACTAAGAGGCAAAATAATATATAGTGCATGATAAAACAAATATGAAAAGGCAAGCCCTGTTATTTACCAGCTACACAAATCCTCTAATAGCCAGGAGTGATCCTAACCACTCTCCCTGCTGAGTTAGAATAAACCCTTAGCTCAGACCACTTCCTTTGTTTCCCTGTGTCCTATCTTGTAACCTCTTTTGCCTTTATCTCTGAAAGCATTTTTAGATTTTTATTATCTGACAGGTTGCCTACATCACTGGCGTAGTATCCTGCCTTCACTGCCTTCCCTGATTGGATGACCTAATTTTTGCCAACAGGAGCACTGAATGAAATAGTTATTAATGCTCTGAAACTATTCAGGTAGGAAGGTTAAGAGTATGTTAGAATGAGGGATATAATAGGAGACAGTAAGTATAGGAACATTTAGGACATTAAACATAATTTCCTCTCCTTCCCTACAGCCACCACCACCCCAACAGTATTTTTTGCTTTTCGCATGAGGTTTATTTTTGGCTGTGAATATGAACCCTAGAGTCTATATTAGCTGTGTTCCTGCCTTCTGAAGGCAAAAGGCAGAGTGAAATCTAAATCAGAAACAAATTTTGCAGACCCTTTCGCTTGCCATTTTCTTACCAATTAGTTGCTATTTCCGGCACTTTTCTCAACCTTCCTTTACCAGTGCTGCTCATCCTGATGACTGTCAGCCCCTGGCTTTCACTCCTTGGATATGTCCAAGGCATGTTTGAGGGCTATAAAAAGTTTCCATGGGGCATTTGCCCTCAAACGATGAGCTCTTGTACCATATGGTTGAGGAAAGAGGTGGTATACAATCTTTCTCTTCACAAGTAATTTTTCTGTTGTTCATACATGCATAACCTGTGTTTTTCCTTATTTGATGTTGTGTTGCATATATTTTTTCTTGACAAATGCAGGTATTTTGCAGTAATCTTCTTTTCTCATCTATGTTACTGATAGCCTTCCTCCACTTCCATGAAAATGTAAAATCTACAAAGAGGTAGCTATGCCAGAGGGGCTGAAAGCCCATTTATTCTCCATGTGTATGCTCCAAGTCAAACTACAGTTTTTGTAGATGTAACAGAAATGTAAGAAAACAGGGAGAAGTGCTTACTGAATCACAAGTCAAATCGCATAAACAGAATCATAAATATATTATTCCACTGTTTACTCAGCTCTAAACCTGACACTTAACAAGAAACGTTTAGCCACATGAGACAGGAAATTGCATCTTCTCACTTATCCACATTCACGCTCTGTCTCTTGCATTTGATTTGTGCCAGATTAGCAGAAGAGAGTGAGGGATGAGGCTAAATTGTTCCTCCCTGTGCAGAGGGAATGCGGAGGTCTCCCAACAGCAAGTGGCTTTCCTCACCATATGTGCTTCTTCATCTTGGCCCAGCAGGGCAGGAAAATGAATTTGAGGATTTTCAACACAACACACGTTATGAAAGCATTAGCTGCAGTGCTTTGCTCCATTTTTGCTTTCAGTGGCTTATTTACATGCATTTCACAGAGAGTGGCTAAGCCCAAAAGTTAGAAAAGATTTAGTATGTGCGGCAAGAACTATGGAATCCAAGTTAGTTGTTACATGAGGGTGAAATTCAGGTTAGTACTTTACATATAATCGTGATGTAGCTTGGTAAGCAGGGCTGTGTTTTTGTGCACATGCAGCATACTTAGTCACCAGTTCCCAGGGTAGTCCAAAATCAGCCTTGCTATTCTCAGTGCTGATAAAACAATGGACTAATTTAAGTCAATAGATTCACTTGAGACAAAGTGACTGACTGAATAACAATGCATTTGGCTAATTGTTACAGAAGTTCTCTAGGTAGGGATTTTGGACAACGCAGGAGATTCTGTGAGCAGGTCCTGCTGTCACAGAGCAATTGTTAGGCACCATTTGTATGTTGTTCCTATAGAAGCAGAAAGGGTAATACAGGCCAGTCCTTTGCAAATAGATAATAGGTAAAGAAGTTAGGGGATGCTTTGTACATAGTTCAGGATAATAATGGGAAAAGTTCATGCATTTGCTGGAGAGGTGAACTCAGCATAAAAACCATTCAGGGAGTCTCATCCAAACAAGTTGACAATGCCACTGCAAGGACCGAGACAGTGACAGACCATTCTGTTTGAGAGACTCAGTTCTCCACATGGGCATTATCCTATGCAAATATTTCAGCAAATTAGGGGATTTTTTAACAAGCATTCTGTCTCTGTATGTTTGCAACACATGAACTATAAAACCCTGAAGGAGATTTTCTTTAATGATAGACCATCTTGTAATCTCACTTGCCAACATATGATGGCAAGTGGCTGGCTGGATGTCTGGGCCCGAAGAATTGTTGTGAATGGAGTTAAATCCAGTTCATGGCCAGTTACAAGTGGTGTTCCCCAGGGCTCAGTATTGGGGCCAGTTCTGTTTAATATCTTTATCAATGACCTGGACAAGAGGATTGAGTGCACCCTCAGTAAGTTTGCAGATGACACCAAGTTGGGTGGGAATGTTGATCTGCTTGAGGGTAGGAAAGGTCTACAGAGGAATCTGGACAGGCTGGATTGATTGGCCAAGGCCAATGGTATGAGATTCAACAAGGCCAAGTGCCGGGTCCTGTGCTTGGGTCACAACAACCCCATGCAGCGCTACAGGCTTGGGGAACAGCGGCTGGAAAACTGCCTGGATTTCCTGGCTTTCCTGAAAAGGGCCTGGGGTTGTTGGTCAACAGCTGTCTGAATAGCAGCCAGCCGTATGCCCAGGTGGACAAGAAGGCCAGTAGCATCCCGGCTCATATCAGAAATACTGTGGGCAGCAGGACTAGGGAAATGATCAGCACCGGTGAGGCCACACCTTGAACACTGTCTCCAGTTTTGGGCCCCTCACTACAAGAAAGACATTGAGGTGCTGGAGTGGGTCCAGAGAAGGGCAATGAAGCTGGTGAAGGGTCTAGAGCACAAGACTTCTGAGGAGTGGCTGAGGGAACTGGGGTTATTTAGTCTGGAGAAAAGGAGGTTGAGGGGAGACGTTATCACTCTCTACAGCTACCTGAAAGTAGGTTGTAGCAAGGTGGGGGCTGGTCTCTTCTCTCAAGTAAAAAGCAATAGGACAAGAGCGAATGGCCTCAAGTTGTGCCAGGGGAGGTTTAGGATGGATATTAGGAAAAGTTTCTTCACCGAAAGGGTTATCGAGCATTGGAAGAGGCTGCCCAGGGAAGCATTTGGATCACGATCCCTGGAGGTATTTAAAAGATGTGTAGACGTGGTGCTTAGGGACATAGTTTAGTTGGACTTGGCAGTGTTAGGTTAATGGTTGGACTCGATGATCTTAAAGGTCCCTTACAACCTAGACGATTCTATGATTCTATGATGTCCCCTCAAGAAATAGCATTTCCTTCCTTCATCATATTGATTAGTGTTCCCCATTACAAGGGTATATATAGTATTGCTACCAAAAGGGTAGAAGAAATTAAGAAAACCCTGTAGTTTTGCCACCAGATGTGAAGCCAATACAACTCAACCAATGCCCTCGAAATTAGGTGATGTGCACCGCCTTCTGGAAAAAAAATTGGACTGCTGGTCAGACAGCATGATGCATTTTACCTTTGTATTCTGATCCAAGCAAAATCAAGCTGCACCATTAGCAGATACTGAAGCCCGTAAATCTTACCTCTGCAATTGTGAGTAAACAATATACTCCTTAATACTATTTTTATAAGTGTGTAAAGAGAGTTTCTTAGAACAGAGGCGATCTAAGGGAATCCATACTTTAAGATGTTTTCCATAGGTAATGCTATGCTAATATATCTCTGTATCAATTCATTCATACAAAGCAAAAGGTAGTTTGTAAGTGGATGAAAAGATATATTTTTTATTGACATACATATTATTGACATAATTGATATAGCAACAAAATGCTTGGAAAAGTCTTTGCTCCTAAACTATTGTCAGAGTTGATTCAGAAATTTCACATCAACATAATAGATTTAAGGCCTTCTTCCAAAATTTAAGACTCGAACTTATATCATATTATATCAGATGATCTTTATCACTTATAAACAGTCCCATGAAACAGAAACAAAATTATTCAGTTGTGTCCAGAGTAAAGGAATGTACTTATTATATTTGTGGGTTTATGTTTTACGTTGCTAATACTTTATAACTGATTCTACAAACAATGCCCCCTCCCCAAGTAATTACTCTGTTTACATCCACTCTCATTTTCCCTGCTATTCAAAAGAAGAAAACTAAAAATCAGACAAATAGAAGTACAAAACAATGCTAAACTGTCTACATATGCCTACATAACTACTAAGGTAATACATGTGCCCCTTTATTTAAGGATTATAAAGTTATATACGACCATTCTGAAATTTATTATTTGAAATCTTGGAAAGCAGTAAAGATTTTGGTGAAACTGATTACCTGACTTAAGAAAGTGTGAATATAAAAGTTTGTACCAATTTGTACCAATTAATGGAATTTTGAAATCACTTTAAACAAAGCAATAAAGGTATATCTCAGGAACATTTTGAATCTCAAAGTTACAACAGAGGAGTCATGCTATGCTATCATAAAACTCTTTAAAGTATCAATCGTGGATCCCAGTGTACTTCAAAAATCACAACTATCTCCTTTTTTCTCAGTGAAAACCTTTCAAGTTAGCAGTCATTTGAAGTTCTTTTCCTATGAGTAGCATCCTGTGAGGGTTTTCTGCCAATGCCTTTTGGGGGGTGAAAAGTATCCTAATTTTCATCCTTTAAAAATCAGATGACTCTGCAGCAGTCAGGCTTTTCTGATTTCATGGGTAACAAAACTAGGAGTTTACCACACTCCCCTTCTGCCAGCAAAGTATCCTGCCAGTGTTCTCCCAAAGCTTACTCATATTTCTGCCACCACAGTTCTTCCACGAGTTTCATACATTTTTCATTTTCCCTTCTTGTCAATACTAAAAAGTCAAAGATAACTCACAGCTACAGACTATCAGAAGTTACAGGTTGTTAAAGGATCTGCTAATAAAAACAGGATTTTAAAGGGACAGATTACATGTGTGAAAATATGATTGACTGAAACTGCGTGTGGGATAAACTAACAAAACACTTATCATATCAAGGTAATACAGAATATCAGAGACATGCAAAGACATCATGTCTTCTGGAAGTCATATTGAATCATATACCTTCTGATAATCAAAAAAGAGGAAAAAATTGAAATACTCTTTAATGCTAATTCTTTCATGTAAAATGCATTCCGTTTCCTCTGAGAAAGAATTCATCAGCCACAGTAATATTCTGTATAAAAAGTAGAAGCTACAGTGTTGATGCCTATGGCTGGCAAAAGTTGAAAAATTGACATAGCTAAGACATATAGTAAAATTGTTATATGATAGAGTAAGTGTTTACTTGCTTAACAGTCACCAGTTCAGATCACTGAAGTGCTATGAGTGTAAGGACTCTGTTTTGTTTTTTTTTTAAATCCTGGGCAATTACTATGTATTAACTATTTTAGCACATATAAAAGACTAGCATCTGTGCTACAGAAACATTCCTTTTTATATTTTAAAGTTTCCATACACTGCATGTTCAGACACGCATTTGATAAATACTGTGCTTGTAAATGTGAAAAGATGACAGACAAGTCATTGACAGGTGGACACTGACATTTCTATGATTTTTCTAAATGTGGTTTCTAGTAAGACCATGGGTTTGGGATTCAGCATACTGACTAGAAAGCTAGGGTGACAAGGTTCACATATACTACATGTCTGCGCACTGTCAAATAAATCTCAGCTTATCTGTCTGGAGAACAAATATTGGAATAAGGAAACTGAATTGTCCAGCTCCTTTACGTTAAGCTCGCTAAGATCGTGTATTCCTTTATTCATTGAGCGCTATCCACAAACTCCATACAAATACCCATGTGACCAGTATGCAATTTTTTCTTTATCTCATTTACTTTTTTTGTTGAAATACACTGCAAAGTGGTTTTGTTACAGTAATTATACATTTTATGGCGTCTTTTTTAAAGGGCTTGTCAGCTTACTAGAATTTAAGTGGAAATATTCTACAAAGTCAATTTAAAAGTGCTTCAGTCATGAGAGAACCCCCATCTCCTGAAACTCAACCATGTAAATGTGCAAAACATGTAACGGCAAAGAATTTTAATCTATAGGTCAGCATGGCAATGGAATCTATTCATCCTCCACTGGAGTGTTCATAAATTACAGTACAAAATAAGCCCTAGTTTGATCCAAACATTATGCCATTCTGTTATTCATCAATGCACATATTACGTTCTGCTTGTGGGTTGACTACAGATTCTCCACATGCTGAGCACTCAGGCCATCCTGATGCAGTGTCAGGATGCAGTCGGACACTGTGAGGTAGACATGTCCAGAAGAAAGGCCAAGCGAGGGGGGCCACCTGTCCCCATTTTACTTCCAAAGCAGTAACTAAGCAGTCTGTCCACAAGCCACACAGTACTTTCCCATCAGAACAGGCACCCTGTAGATTAGGAGCCTCCTCTAAAAGAAGAGGTACTTTTTAAACTGTTGGTGCCACAACAATTATCTTAGATTAGGAAACTTCACCAACTGCATGAAACCTAAAAGCTTTCACTAGGATGAAAAGTCATACATTATGCATTTGAAAGGTATTAAACACTTTGGTTTGCATTATCAGATGAAAGCATCTTGGAGTAAACACAAATAATCGAGTGACACAAGCATTTGTTGTCTCCACTTAAAAAGTATACTGTTGCTATGCAAGTGGAAGATCACAGCATGTTTGCAGATGCACATTTTCCTAGCTGCAGAGAATACAAATTTCAAACTTTCCAGAATGAAGACGTGAAAAAATGAAGATATGATTCTAAATGAAGGAATGTTATTCTTTTTCATAACTACAGCTACCTAAAGTTGGGGCTGGATGGGGGGATGTGGGGGGTTGTTTGGTTTTATTATCTTATTTTTTGCATGGAATGACTGACCAGATCTCTCACATAAAGAAGAGTTTCAAAAAACAGATGAGGAACAAAATTCAAAAGCCTGAACATCATAAACGTTTTTCAGGACCTCAGAAATGCTAATGGAAGTGCCAGATAAAGGTAAACTAATAAAAATGAAAAACGTGTGACAAAAAACACAAACCACCCAGTTCTATTAGTTTCTACTGCAAATAGCTATTTTATTTTTAAAAAATATATAATATAAAATGAAGAATACTTAGCTTTCTAAGCGTTTAAGAATGTAGAAGTTACCAGATCAGATTAGAAGGGTGATCCATGTGGTCAAATATCCTGTCTTAGAGTGTGGCCAAAGTAAGGTGCTTTAGAGGAAGGTATAAAAGAGACCTAGTTGCAGGAAAATCTGCTCTCATTAAGTTCTTATCTTCATAATTGATCATTAGAGACGCCATTAAACCCTTAAGTATGGTATTTTATCCCCTTACAAAATTGTTTCAAGCATTAGCAAGTGCTGCCAATACACTGTTGCTATCACTATCATATAATTCATTTTGAATATTGTTAGAGTCTTGGTCTCTGACAGATCTGCATGCAGGCTTATACATGTATCTACAAAATTATTAGTTGGTTTTGGACCCACCTCTACACTCTTTTGGGTGCATAAAAGACCACAGTGATGGGTATTGGAACTCCGAGTTTAGCCTCTCACACCTCTGCTTTCAGGTAGTATGTATATTGTAAAAGTAAAATACTTATCCCTTGAGTAAACAAAAATTCCTGCCATGCTAGAAACCCTACAAAGTTCACTACAGCTGAGGACCCATTCTGTGTTTTTATGTTCAAGTACATCTGGACTTTTGATCATGAATTTATATCTAACTTTGGTAATGTAGGCGTGTAACGGCTTGCAACTGTCAGGCAGAGTTGTGGGCCAACGAGTAGCTGCCTTGTCTGTCAGCGTATTTGGGGAGGATTGCACTGAATTCTGCATGGAATCGCCAATAAAAAAGACTATTGTCATGCTTTTTAATGTCACTAACAGATTCAAGGACAACAATAATTTCAGTGGAGATATACTGAGATGTCCTTTATCTCCTAGGAAAGGAGCTGTGCATTTTTTCTATGTTAGTCATCAGTTTCCACTTACAAGTAATAGTAGCTGAAGGCTGTGTTTCCCCTAAGGCTACTGTAGAATATTACGTACAGCACTGCCATAAAGGAAGGGCGTAAAACAGTGAAATTAAATCAATGATATATTTTTTTTTTCCTCTGGTTTGTCAAATTAGCCATTATTTAAAAATTGGTTGGGACTGAACCAAATACACTTTTTTTGGTTTTGCTCATAGAAAAAACAAAGTCAATAATGTACATCATTTTTTATTAGCGAATACTTTATTCATCACTGAATCATATATTTCTTTTCAGGCCCTTGAAAGAAAAGCAAATTAAATCAAATAGAGATATCAGTAACAGAACAGATGGTGGCATCCTTTTACCTCATAACTCTTGTTAGATATTGTTGTTTTGCCTCGTAACTGTTCTTGAGAATGGAGGGACTTTGGCTTATATTTCCCAAAACAGTAGTCTCATAACCTTGCTACAGAGCATCTTGTAGTTATATTTTGCCATACCTTCACATAGAACTTTTCTATATGAATGAACAATTAAAGATTCACTGGAACTAGAATCCCAGCTTTCTCTCCCTTATCAGATTTATGCTAGTAGGTTCCTTGACACAATTAGCTCCTTTATAGGGTATCATTCTCAGAGACAACACTCAGGGGTAGTTCAGGGGTAAAACTAATGACCATTTCCAAAGGCATTATGGAGAAAGCTTTGGCAAATACTCCACTCTCCATTTTATAAAGTTACTATCCAAGCAGGAAATAAATTCACAAATTCTACATGATCTCATGGTGAAGAACCCGCGTTACAGGGTAAGATTTCTGTTACAAAAAGTTATCTCATATTCCGTATGCCCTCCAATTATTTCAGTCACTTTGAACTGAAAAAAAATGCACAAAAAGGTAAAAATTATGCCTCAGGTCCACAGATGCACAACATGGGACCCAGAAGAGATGTATTTTTAGGTGCCCTGTCATATGGATATAGTCATTGTGATTTCTATTTCTGCTTTGCTCAGCACTAAAGACAGCCAAGTCTGGTATATCAGAGATATTCCTTGATTACTTTTTTTATTTCTTTTTTTTGTTGATGATTTTTTCCCATTTTTAGTAAAGAATATTTTCTTTCTCTATAAAGATTTCACACTGATAATTGGACAATGTCTTATACAAAGTTCAGCTATCCAACCCAAGTGACCAACACCGTGCCATTTCAGAGTACTCTGCATCCCAGAGGACACAACATTTCGCAGAAAGGTTGTTTACCACCTTCGAGTCCTATCGTGGACAGTTTTATACTGATCTTAAAAAGGGATGGTAGGACTTAGGGTGCTATGTTCGCTAATTTAGATTTGCTCTTCCACATTACCAGTAGTGGGAGGTCTGTAGTTCATCTTCAGGCACCTGTGTTTCTGTAAAGGTAGCCCAAGCTCAGAAAATCAAATTCCACCTGACTTTGCAGCAAGCAACATAGCTGTATGAAGGCTTCATTGGTCACATAACTGTGCTGCAACTGTAGACCCACATGGCCGTGACTGACTATGCTGTAGGGGCACACTGAGGTCCACATCCTGAAGTCATGTCTCCTGGTCTTTTCCTCTCAAAGGTACTTCAAGTTGCTCAAAGCGCTGTGTACAAGTAGCTCCTCTGATTAGCATAGGAGTCATATATTCTATCTTGCTTTGCAAATAGCCATACTTATCATATGAGTTCACTGGATCATAAGAACTTCCTACAGCACAGGGTAATCTTTTCTCTTAGGAAAAAGTATCTTCCAAAGCCTAATAAACTTACCAGATATTTCTGTCATCAGTGCATCATAAGAGATCATGCATGCATTACCCACTCCCTTCAGAATTTATAGTACATGATCTCTCTTTGCAGCTATTCAATCCTTTCTCTTCTCCTATTGTGCTCCATTTTTGTGGTTTTCATATCCAAAATATCAGCTTGAATAGCATGTATACGCAATAAAGGATACAAACTGATGTTTTCTGCACTTTCCCTTGCACTCTTTGGCACATCTGAGGAGAAGAGGAAGGCACTTTGGGAGCTACAGAATCTGTGTGTCCCAGAATGACAAAATTAAGCTTGCACAAAAACTTCAATTATGAAAACATCACATTTACTGAGGGTTTTATTTTGTATCTTTGTCAACTGGCATAGATTGTGTTCTGAGGAAAATGGAAATTCATTTACTGTAAAAAATTAACTGAAAGCAGAAATAGAAAGATCAAAGTATCTGACATAGCTTCATCAAATAACCCAGTAGAGCACATGTGGCTCTTTGCCTCTTTTGAAATGTCCTGTGTGACATGAAATAGTACGTAACCAAAAGGAACTCCACACTTCTTACTAATTAATAAAATCTTTTTTTCAGTTGATGTGGTGACCTGTTCCATTGGACTTCAGGGTACCAAATCAATTACAATATCTTGCTGAATCTCCAGAAGTGTACATTTGATTTTGGCCCCAAAGCAGTCAGGCAATTGGACCATTGTAGGTCCCTTCCAACAGAAATTATTCTATTCCATTCCATTCCATTCCAGCTTTTGATGTACATTACTCAAGATGACCATGTAGCAATGGCTGGTTGGATCACAGCATCAAATGTAGCTGTAAATAATGTTTGCTATATAACTCCCCTGCATGCCTTGGGTATGTAACTATGTCTTCAAACACATGGATTAACCCACACTTGAACTCAAGAAAGTGGCTTAACATGCCTTAAATCCACACAGAAAAATTTTAATTAAACTGAAATTTGAAAGTAGAGCTTCAGGCATGGACCTGTAGAAATACTGGGAACAGAGCTGAAGACCACTGACCTGGCACCCTCCAATGCTGTGAAAAATAATCAGGATCTACGTACAAAGCAGCAATGTTTTCTGTACAGTGATCATGTGAAAGTTTGTCCAAATGGTAAACTTTCAGCGTAATGATTCGACCAAATGTCCTACCCACCTTAATCAACATTATAAGTGACCTAAACATCATTTGCTGAGATTTATTCAATATTCCCACACATAATTTTCCATCTACTCACAGTTTCTCCTCATCTGCATATTCAAAGCAGAACATATAAATAAAAAGGTAAGCCATTATTAAAATTTTCTCCCTATGCACAGTCCTAGAAGAACTCTTATGACAAACTTTAGCTAGTCATTCATTCTCATTACACAGAAAGAAAATCCAGGAAGTTTGTTCAGTGAAAACAGAAACTTGCCTCTATAAACTTTCCAGAACAGCTACTGGATGTTTTGTTTCTTCTCAAAGTTGCTCAGTAATCTTAGAGGACAATTGAATATATGTAACAAAGACAAGGAAAGACGTCTTGTGCATATGGCATCAAAAGATAAACACAGCATTAAGGGGCTGGACTTTTCATGGACTGCATATAACTACTAGATATGAAATTGTCAGGATTAGGAAATCAAGTGCTATGTGGATGGATTTACAGCAGAATATCTTGGGCATATTCAAGTTTTAGACTTGCAGCTTTTCCAAACAACCAACTCCTTTTCTTAAGCTTCTCTCAAGCCTGCTCTCCAGAACTCCTCCCTAGACACAACCAACCCACTGTTTGTTAAAACGTTTCTTCATCATTTGTTCTGTATCCGGGAAATACCTACATCTCCTAGTGGATAGCTGTTTATTCATCTGAAATAAGCAGACATGAGCTCTGAAACTGCAGACAAGTGGATTTTTAATGGACTGCAACAGGGAGTGACTTGTGTAAGTGAAAAAACAGGACCACCAGACCTGTCTTTGAAAATTACATGTAGTCTAGTTCCCTTAACGTTCTTTGACAAATCTAGGTACTCTAAGCTTTTTGGAAGCAACAGATTTTTTTTCTTTTCTTTTTCTCTTTCTCTTTCTTTCTTTAACACAGATATCGCTCACACACTTTAATTAGATTGTGAGCAAAATGCAGCCATCATCTGAATAAGAAAACATATACATTTATACCTCTAGGGAAAGAGTGTGTGATTTTTCAAAATAAGTGAGAGGCCTTAGTTAAGGAGAAAAGAGAGAGTGAAAGATATGAATTGTGAATATATTGAAAAAGTTGTTTCAACAAGCAGTTAATAAGGCATAGAGTGGGGGCCCTCTGTGAAATACCCTTCACCCAAGTGGATAGCTTTATAGGAGGAAGAGAGTATTGCTTACCAGAGCTAAAAAGCTAGAAAACAACAAAAAAAAAAAAGCAACCTCACAGAGTAAATAAGCACACTGGTGCTCTGAAACACATCACTGCTGGCTAACCTGACAGGTTAGATCTAAGTTACTTGCTTATACTCTGTCATTTTAAACAGCATGGTAGCACTAACTGCTGTAAAAATAGGTTTTGGCTTTGACTCTAAGGCATTACATGTGTTGGAGAGGTGCCCATGGTTTCATTTTGGAACCATAGGGGTCTAGTCTTTTGTCAATGTGTGTGCACAACTTCCTTAACATTAAGAGGAATATGTGTGCTCATCCATGGGTAAAGAGGTCCAAAGAGCTTGTGTTAGTATTTGCATGCCACAATTAAAATCAGGCTTAATCCTCCTCATTCTGTAGATAAAAAGTCTGGCATAACTTTACAAAAACGTTTATTTCAGTCATGTATAGGAGACAGAAATTACTAATTACACAAATAGTCAAACAGTGTTCTTCACGTTCACATTCTGTGACATGAAACTGACAGCACTTAAAAATCTCTTGGTTGCAATTAAAAAAAAAAATCCATCCAGACTAGATCTTCAGCCTATTGTCAGTGTTTTGAAACACAAAAAACTTTTTCCAACAGACAGGTATAGAAACCACACTAACTTATGTCACACAGAAGAGGCCTGTTGAACTGCAGTTTTGCGATTTCATTGTACATTCTGGTGACCTTGAGAGTAGATGGATATAATCAAATGCTAAAATGCCTGGCTGTGATACTAAAATGCCTGGCTCTGAACCATGTTTTCAAAACAAGTGCAGCTGGAGCAATGCCAGCTGACAGCGCTTCCCTCTAGCCCATAGTCCATCACGAAACCTGCCCGAGTACCATACAGAGCTTCATGGGTAGAAAAAGAAAGGCCAATAAAGGAAAGAGTCAGTCAACGAGGTCTGCTTCTTACATCCCTCCCTGGGAGACAGGAGGAAGCACACCACATACTTCTCTTTTCTACATCTATGCCTCCTTCATGCTTACAAACTTCTACCGTAGCAGTAACGCAATGTATGACACTGTTTAAGGACATAATATATTTAGCATTTTTCCTGGTTTGTACGTTTAGAAAACCAGATCTGTCTGCGGTATTTTTATACCATTGTCCTGGTGTGCAGAAAAATTCAAACACACATAGGGCTGTTTATTAAAACTACAAAAAATACAGGATAGTCAGCTCAAGATAAAGCGAAGTCATATATGATTTTTATTTTAGATAAACAATGAAAAATACAGTGTCAAATTCCCCAATTATATTCTTGTATAACAGAAATGTGCAAAATTGTAAGTTACACAGATTCCTTTAGAAAAGTTTCTAGCAGCTTGGAAAATAGATGGGCTACATATAGAGGAAGGATTAAAGGAAGTTAGTAGCAGTTGGGGCAATGACATCAAAGGTTTCTTGACATCATTGGCAAAGCTTCCATTTACTTGAACTGGATTGTGGCTTTACCTGAATCTTTCAGAAACGGAGCCCAAAACAAAGTAACTAAAACTTGGATACATTTGAGAATGCTGGATGTAGTCAGATAAGAAAGAGGGAAAGAAAGAAAGAGAGAGACAAAGAAAGAGAGAAAGAGAGTAAGGGAGAAAGAGAGTAAGGGAGAAAGGAAGGAAGGAAGGGAGGGAGGGAGGGAGGGAGGAAGGGAAAGAAAGAAAGAAAGAAAGAAAGAAAGAAAGAAAGAAAGAAAGAAAGAAAGAAAGAAAGAAAGAAAGAAAGAAAAGAAAGAAAGAAAGAAAGAAAGAAAGAAAGAAAGAAAGAAAGAAAGAAAGAAAGAAAGAAAAGAAAGAAAGAAATAAAGAAAGAAATAAAGAAAGAAAGAAAGAAAGAAAGAAAGAAAGAAAGAAAGAAAGAAAGAAAGAAGGAAAGAAAGGAAGGAAGAACGGAAGAAGAAGGAAGGAAGGAACCACTTTGTATACAGAAGTCAGAATAAAATTTTGATAAATTTAACAGTGAAAGTAACAAACACCACCAACAAAAAGTCAACATCAGTGCCACTGAGGGAGAGGACAAAGAAACGCAGGGCTAAGTGTAGGGACTAAGTCACACAGAAAAGAACTAGAATTTCAGATAGCATGGAAGAAAAGTGGAACTGGCTGGAATTACTGTTCTATCTTGGAAAAATTATAAAGTAAGCAAACAGGGAAAACAGAGAGGACACAAACAGTAGTAGAAAATGAAGGTCGATAAGGACAAAGGTTATGGCTTTGGTGGTGGTTGGAAACAAAGGAATTACAAGCCTCATTGACAAGGCAAATAGTGTGGAGGGAATAGCAGAGAAATTTCCAACTTGGAAATCTGGAAGCCTTGATAGAAATATGTGATCTTTGTAGGTCAATAAAATTTTATGCAGTGTGATGGCTCAAAGGGATAGAAGGTGATGTGTTCTAGAGGAAGCTGCTTCAGACTGTACCATAATCTGCATTGTATGTGTAGGACTTCTCCTTCTAAAGCATCATTTAAGTAGATCAGCTCTTAAGGAAAACGTATGGCGCAAACAATTCCCTTACAGACACTGCTTGAAAAGCAGTTTTGAACTTTGGGACCAATTTCTGTATCATGCCACATTGGTTTGCCTGTGTCTTTTGATGACTAGATTAGGAGATAGATGCTTTCCCTGCTGTGAGCTCTTCTGCTATACCTCACTCAATTACAAGTGCTAGCTTACTAGAAAAGACGCTTGCAAAATGTCATGTGTTCCTCAGCTTCAGAGCTAAAAATCTTTTCTTTTATTTGCTATTGAACACTGTCTTTTAAGTAGTTTCCTGCTTCTCTCCTAATCTCCTTCTGACCTTGCTGTTTTGTAATTGGGAAATGTTGTGCAGTACCTGTTTGAACGGCATTCATAATACCTGTGAATAGCTGCTGTTATTCCATCTGAGTTCAGTGCAGTTAAAAAAAGGACAAACAAGTCCTGTGCCTTTCTTTCCTTCATTGTTCAACTATTCTTATTGTACTATGGTAGATAGGAGGAAGTTTTCTGTAAAAAACCCCAAATTTATGCAAGTGCTGTGTCATCAGTTCTACCAATGAGCCTGATAATATCACTTTAATCCCATCCATACATTTCAAAATATCAGGTAAACATAACCTTGATAACCACCATGAAAACAAGCATTTGACCATTCTACTAGGGTCACGTTTCTGGTAAACTGATTATGAAATCACTGTCAAGTCTGTAAAGCACCATTTTAGGAAGATAAAAATTCAAACTGTATGTACATACTGAAAATTCGTGTCTCAAGTTAAGAGGATATTTCATAATTAATCCATTTTTAGCAGGATTACTAGGAAAAAAAGATAACATTCTGCTACTGTTAGATTCTGACCCTCTTGGCTTAGCTCATATGGATCTCTCTATTGTCATTTTATCCTTTGTTAAGAAGCTTCACTGTAAACTGAAAGAAAAATAGGCTTCCAAAATAGATGTATTTGACAAATTAAAGTTTTTCTTTTGTAGAAGGTGGTCATGTGTGTATTGAAATGATTGCTTTTTTTTGGCCTTTTAAATTAATTATTCTGTTTTCATGCAACAGCTTACAGTTATGTAAAATAAAATATTTGTACACACACACTTACACGCCTATTCATTATTAACAATCTAATTAAAGATGCATTCCCATAATAGATTTAGTTTTGCTTTTTACGAGTAAGCATAAAGCTCACTAGTCTGTGTGAAATCAGACTTCCATCATTTTCTGGTTCCTATAATTTCCATTTTTATAGGATATGAATTTAAATTTCACTGTGCCTTACATGAAATTTTAGAATTTTCTTGTATTTATCAAATCTGTTACAAACTTTACTGGGCTTATATCTAATTAAGTTTCTTGTATTTTTATTGGGCGACAAATTTATTGGCATTTTCTCATCTACACAAACAATGACAATTCTTAAACAACAGAATGGTAACCAGGGGCTGAAACACACATCAACTTACTGTGCTTTACATAAATAACACTTTGGTTGAGTTATCATAATTGTCCTTGAAAATGTTATTAGTCTAAAGGAAATATAGAGTAATGTGGCTTTGATTAGGTGCTGATCATGAGTTAAGTTCCAGATGTGGATTTTGACACTGTCTCCCATAATATCGTCATAGGTAAGCTCAGGGACAGTGGGTTAGTTGAATGGACAGTGATGTGGGTTGAGAACTTGCTGAATGGCAGAGGTCAGAGGTTTGTGATCAGCTGCGCAGAGTTTAGTTGGAGGCCTGTAGACAGCGGTGTTCCCCAGGGGTCAGTACTGGGTCTGGCTTGTTCAACATATTCATCAATGACCTGGATGAGGGGACGGAGTGTACCCTCAGCAAGTTTGCCGATGACACTAAACTGGGAGGAGTGGCTGACACAGCAGAAGGCTGTGCTACCATTCAGCAAGACTTAGACAGGCTGGAGAGTTGAGCGGAGAGGAATCTAATGGAGTTCAATAAGGGTAAATGTAGGATCCTGCACCTAGGGAGGAATAACCCCATGCACCAATACAGATTAGGGGTTGACCTGCTGAAAAGAAGCTCTGCAGAGAGGGACCTGGGAGTCCTGGTGGACAAGAAGTTGATCATGAGCCAGCAATGTGCCCTTGTGGCCAAGAAGACCAAAGGTATTCTGGAGTGCATTAAAAAGAGCATGGCCAGCAGGTTGAGAGTCATCCTCCCCCTCTACTCTGCCCTGATGAGGCCACATCTGAAGTACTGTGTCCAGTTCTGGGCTTCTCAGTTCAAGACAAGGAACTACTGGAGAGAGTCCAGCGGAGGGCTACAAAGATGATGGGAGACCATCTCTCCTATGCAGAATTGCTGAGAGACCTGGGTCTGTTTAGCCGGGAAAAGACTGAGGGGATCTCATCAATGCTTATAAATATCTAAAGGGCAGGTGTCAAGAGGATGGGGACAGACTCTTTTCAGTGGTGCCTGGCAACAGGACAAAGGGCAATGGGCATAAACTGAAATACAGGAAATTCTGTCTCAACATGAGGAAAAAATTCTTTACTTTGAGGGTGGCAGAGCACTGGAACAGGCTGCCCAGAGAGGTTGTGGAGTCTCCTTCTCTGGAGATATTCAAAACCTGTCTGGATGTGTTCCTGTCCAACCTGCTCTAGGTGAACCTGCTTTGGCAGGGGGGTTGGACTAGATGATCTCCAGAGGTCCCTTCCAATCCCTACCAATCTGTGATTCTGTGATATGTAGTATGTGATGATCTTGTACATGCATCATTATTGAGGCTCAGACTATGCATGGCAATTTACCAGTCCACAACATTTTATCATATTTGTAAGATCAAAGTCTTGATAGTGTTATGAAACCTATGCAAAAGTGGAATTATTGTAGTAGGATATAAGAAATATGAGAAACTGAATATCTACTCAAAGCTAAGCTAAAAGCCTCTTTAATTTTTGTCTTCTGTCTTTCACACATGTATTTACTTCTTTTAAATAAAGTAAAAGCACTGTTAAAGCTACAACAAAGACTATTTTTGTACTGCTTCCAAATTGGCAGGAGCTAACAAGTACAAGAAGTCTCACAAGACCATCCCAGAAAGGGTTCCAACCCAATTTCTAAACAGCGTTATATTTAAAGATTTTATATTTTTCTTAACAAGAGTAAAAGTGTAAAAGATAGTCACAATTATCTTTCTATATATTTTTCCCAGCATGTTGTTCTGTCATATTCTTAACTGAAAAAAAATCCCTCTTTCTGTATATTTACAAACATATTCAATTCCATTTTCAGTAAGCGATAAATTTGCTTAAAGATATTTTCTATACAGTTTGTGTTACCACTAGTTTTGCTTTATCCAAATTAAACCAGCCCTTCCAATGCCCCAGGAACCTAAGACTTTATAAAGCGCAAGTCACTTCATTGTTTTGAAGCAATGTCTGAAAGGATTGGGGTACTGTCAGGCTTCAAGGCAGCACTGGAGCTACTCTCTGAAAGATTCATTGGTCAGCAACACATCAGCCTGCTCTGGTCTCAATCTGAGATCAGATTTAAGTCTCAAATAGAAAACTGAATAAGTTTATAGGCACATATGCTTCTGTGAGGATAAGCTTTTTATTAGGCATCTGAGTCCAAAAATTGCTACATATCCCTTCATTTTGAATGCAGAGTAATGGACTGTATTGAATACAAAACAAGATGTAGGAGCTGCATTTGCCTCAGTCCAGTTTTTTTTATAAGGTCCCATGATGCAACATTTTATGTACATCACTTGAATCCCCAAATCCATTCTTGTCACATACAGAGAGGTTTGCAATTGGTCAAAAGAAATATGCTTGCTCTTAATGTTTGTGGTCCTCTTCAGATGCAGAGTGGCTGGGCACCAGTTGTCAGCGCGTGACCATCAGAGCGTGAAGCAGTTGACAGCATGATTAAGTTCTAAGATGTATTATCTACTTTTTCTTTTTATGCAAAACTGTCAGTAATTCTGATACTGTCCTGTGCATAATAATGACATAGAGGACCCCATCTCATAGTTACACTTGTGGATGAAACACAATTGTGGCAGTTTATAGCATCTTAATGCCAACAAGCAATCTCTTTCTTACTGTGCAAAGATCATCTAATACAACTGGAAGGATTTCTCTCTACCTGCACGTGTTGAAGACGACAAGATTTTTGGCACTGAACAAACGAGACCCAAAAGATCAACATTTTTATCAGGTGAATCTGAGTTCTAGAAATACAGTAGATAAGGCCTTCCACCCCACCCCCCCCTCAGATTATCTCTGTGAAACATTTGTGGTCTTTCGCAAACTGTCATCTGTGATTACAGATTATTCTTTTCTAAATTAGATGAAGATGGCAGAGTCATTTAGCTATCTGTGCTTCACAAAATTGTTTCTGCTTCTCAGTTAAAATTAGGTACTTATCACAGAAGCCAGCAAGTAGCCAAAAATGCCTATTTAAAATTCTCTGGCTAGCATTCCTTCTTTGTATACCTCTTACCAACTCTCTGACGTTCCCCAGGATAGGGCAGTAAGCAGATCACAGGCTAATTTAATTTTTCTGGCAGGTCTTTCCTGTCTCCTCCTTTCCCAAAGACCCTGAAGCTATCATTCATCATGAGGCCAGAAGCAAACATGTCAGACTAGCAAAATGCTGGTGTTTTCTGTTATCTGACAGGTGCACATCTCTTCAATGTACACAACTAGGTACGCCAGCTCAATGCTCATACTGGAACAGACATGCAACCATGCAGAAAAGAACAGGGTATACAACCTTCAGGTGCACACATGAGTGTCTGAAACTGAACTGAAAAAAATGGCTTTATATTTTATTAAACAATCCACTTCTTTCTTAGAGAAACCAGCATTTTCTCTCCTCCTGATACCTCCTAATAACCTTATAATTAAAATCAGTGCTCAGTGTACATACTTTAAATGCTAGTAGCTTAATTAATATTAAAGTAAACAGAAAAATGAAATTACAACCTAAAGACTGTAGGCGTATCTTAAAACAATAAAGCTGAGTCTTTAAAATTATGTATGCATTAGCTTTGCGTAAAGTCCTTCATTCAGGAAGAAGAACACTTGCTGAAACTCAGGTACACACTATGCTGAATAACAAAAAATCTAAACAGGGGCTAGAATTTTAAAAAGTAGCCGCATTCAGCCCTCCACAAGATTTCATTGAGTGGATAGCACAGTCTGAAAGAGATCTTCCCCCTAGCTTTCATGCACTTTGAGTAGACAGGTTACACCTGCACGTCATAAGCAGGCAGAAGCAGAGGGACTTTTTCTCTTCAGTTCAAGGGGGTTTCAGCAAACCTTTGCAGATGCATTTCACCTCAAAAGAACTTAAAAGAACTTGGGAGCCTTGCCTCTTTCCCTCCTCATTGTTTACTTCTGGAGCAAAGCAGCTAAACAAGGAAGCAGATGTCTACTCCACAAAGAATACTACGATCTTAAATTATCCAAACAAGCCTGAGCAGCATCTAAGTGAAAAGAGCTCAAGATCTTTTTGCACAAGTGGCTGACTTGGTTGACTAGAGTAATCCCTTCTGATTTCTTAGTTAATCTAATGCAGTTTAGATAATTACACTATAGTATAGTTTAACTTCTAAGAAAGTCAGTACTTGGCCTCAAAGCTGGTCAGAAATATTTTGATAAATGTTTTTTTATATGCAAGTCTGGCAATACAGTTAACTGTCAGTTCAGACATTTTCAGTGTAAGAAAGTGTAAACCGTTTAAAAGTTGTGAAATTGTTCTCTTTCAATATCAAAACTGCTTTGCTTCCAAAATTCAATTTAAACCCGAAAAGGTTGAAACTGAAAAAAGCTTTCTAAATGCCCACAATATTTTAAATCACCAAATCCATACTTTTTGTCTCATGTGTTAACTAATAAGCTTTTTTCATAATTTGCACTTATGATTCTAGTGGGAACAGGGAAGCTTTTTCCTAAGAGACAACTTTTGGAATAAGTTCTCACACAGTGACTTTTGAAAGAAACAAGGATCTCTACATTTAACTGGTTTCTCATTAGGGGCATCTTTTGCAGTTTACGCAGACACACTGCAGAAGTACAACCACTCCTTCGTCCTCTTGCACCAGCTTATGGAAGGCTGGAGAGGGAAGAACAGATTTGTGGGGCTGCTGCAACCTTTATTTATTCAGCCAATGGGTGGACCCAGCAATGTCTGTGACCTGCACTGCACCGAATATCTTCACCAGCTGGAGGGAAATATACTGTCTTAGGGATAAGCAAAGGTGAGGAACTTTCCTCACAGAGGGAAAGGGAGCACAGGAAGATTGGGCGATAAATTGCAATTCAGTCATAGTCTTGTTTGCATCTTTTTCCCACTCTGCTTCTACAGCAGAACAACAAAGTCCTAACTTCTGCTAAGGATTCGGTCACAAATCCTAGGAAATTAAAAAAGAAATTATAAATAATGTAGCTCATGAAATATTTATATTTGGAAAAGCATGAAATGAGAAAACATTACAAAATCTCCTTTCTTAACATACACTTTCCAGTGAGAGGGATCTGGTGAATTTTATCTAATCTTCTGTGTTCCAAAACATGCAAAAATTCAAGTACTGATAGTTTTGTTATAATCCTGCAGGCTTTTCCATATTTTAGAGATTCTTAAAAAATCAGCAACAGCACAGAAATTGAGTTTTGAACAATGATAAACTGCTGAATGTGGGAAGTATCACTTCAGCAGTCTTCTAACTTTGGATCCCATAATAATGAAAATTAGAAACTGTTTGAAATATCCCTCATATTAATCCTCATGCTATGCACAATGTTGGCACCAAAGGTTCTAGTTTAATCGAGCCAAAGATTATTCATAAAATGGAAGAAATTCTAACATAATAAATTGTCTTTCTGGACTTTTTTCTGTGATGTGTACTGCATGTACTACCTGCAGAGCTAGATCTCTGAATATGATCAGGATCAGAAGAGAATGCTCCGAGGTGAAGAAAAGGCTCATTGCAATCTGCCTCATGAACACAGTCTGAGGAATCATTAAGATGCTTTGTTTTCTTGCAGTCACAGGAATATATTTAGCCAAGAATTCATAACATACACACACACACACACACACAAGGTGATTTTTATAAATTATGTAGAAATGTGGGTGAAATAAGGGTTCCCTACCTGAATTTTCACTAGTAGTTGTTTTTTAAGCTAAAGAACATACCTTACTAGACTGATGGAACTACCTCTCCCTCCCACTGAGAACTGAATATACTCCTCTTGACAACTCCAGCAGTAGTTTACAAGTCAAATTAATATTGGGATACTCTCAGAATTGTTTCTACCTTTTTTTAATGTTACTAACAAGCAGCTGGATATAAGCTGAAGATCCACATGATCAGTAAATCCAGGATGAAAACAGATGGAAAAGTAAGATCATACAGACAATAATTTATGGGAAGATTTCTACCATACATCACAACTTGTTTCGCTTCTATTGCAGTTATGAAAAGAGAGGTCAAACTTGTCAGAATAATTAGAAATATATTAAAATTTATCTGCCTTATTACACTTTGCAATTTCTTCTGGTGGGAGGGGAAGGAAGAAATCATTCAGCATTTCCTATGGTCCTCTTTCCTTTCCAGTATTCATCTTCTCATTCAAAACAGGGTATTTTCAGGTTAATATAATAAATGATGTCTTTATTATCTGTGACTGAACATGACTCATCAATCTGTCAAAAGTGGTAAAAGGAAGGAAATTTTAAAAGTTCAGTTTATCAAATAGTGTTGTACTTTAGACAGCCATCTGTCCTCAGCTGGTTTTTGTGCTGTCTGCTGTTGTAACTTAATTTTACCCAGAGGTCCATCAAACATCTGTTTTAATCAGTCAGGTAAATTCAGTCTTTTTTTCTGTGGCATTCCAGTCATCATGACATTTCAGACATCTCTATTCTGGATGATCCCAATACTTCCAGTGTTTTGCCATGTACACGTGTATGACATAGATGAAGGCTATATTCACAGAATGCATTCTTGCGGACTTTCACTCCTTTGCCTCAAAAGCACCTCACTGACATTTACGCAAGTGTTAGAAAATTGGTGTTTTATGTCTTAGGAATACATTTTTCATTCAGTTCAATGACGCACTGGAATAATTTAACTATTTGTAGAAAGTTTGTTTCATAAAGCAGCAGCTGTCAAAACAGGCTTGATCACAAATAGACACAATCAGGAATTAGACACAAAAAAACCCATACAGGACTTAAAGTCAATGCTCTTATTGTTCTTTGCAGAACATCTGTAGAAATGACAATCTAAAAATGGCATGTTTAATAGCACAGGAGTTTTATATTCTGCTGCTTGAGATTAAGGACAAACAATAAACATGGAGTTCCATAAAATCCACCAAATTTGGGTTATGCAAGGTTATTTCGGATTGGTATTTTAACCTTTTGTTAATTGTCCATAGACAGAGATTAATTTTAATTTCTTGAATATTATATAGAAGTTTTCTCGATTTTGTATTAGTTTTAAACGTACATGTAAATTGAAATAGTATCGATGGGCTGAGGCCAGTGGTATGAGGTTCAACAAGGCCAAGTGCCGGGTCCTGCACCTGGGTCACAACAACCCCCTGCAGCGGTACAAGACTGGGGCAGAGTGTCTGGAAAGACGCCTAGATAATCTGAAAGGTCCCTTCCAATCTAGGCAATTCTATGATTCTATGAATATATATGAGTAGACATTAACTGTTATAAACGACTGTTAAAAATGTTACAAATGTCAAGACTATAAATCAATATATTCCCACTGAGTCTTGTCAAGTTACCTTAACTTTTACCATGTTTTCTCTTATGGATGTGTCACACCATGCAAATTGAAGCATTTAACTCAGCTGTATTAACCAGCTAGAGACTCAAGGTTCCTCATATGCGCAGTGGAGAGAGAGAAGTTTCTCATCCTGTGCTTCACAGTAAGAACATATCAGCAAGATTCAGTCTGTCTGCAGAAAAGTACTTACGCGTATTTACATGCCCTTCATCACACATATTTGAAGTTTGATGGACACCAACACTCAATTTATGGATTTGTGCCGACTGTACAGGCTTGTATTCCTCTAGGTTTTATCCAGAATCTCTTAGCAAATTTACACTTTTGGCAATTGATCCCAAGGCCACTAAATGTAAAGATAACCTTTCCATGACGATCTATGAATTTTGGATCTGGTCACCTGTTTTTAGCATTAATGGTCCTATTTTTTTGTTTATCAGTGGAAATATTTTGACAGTGAAATAAAAGTAAAAGCTTCTCAATAGTTTTTCTACCTGATCTGTGTTCAAGGAATAGTTAATTAAGTAAATACAACTTCTCTTTCAAAAGATTCATAATGACTGCTGCTATTGTTGTAAGAACTACTAATGTTTAGGAAAACAGAAGTTCCTCAAAAAATTCTGGAGAAGTTTTAATTACTCTTTATTCAAACAGAAGTGTGTCTAAAGCTAATAGTTCAATGAATTGCTAGTTGGAAGTACACCTGGCTTGTACTGAATGCTATGCTCATTTTATTACTGTCAGCATTTCAAAAAAGGATCATTGCTTTTAAACAGTATTTTAAGTTCCTCAGCTTACTGCTCCATTCTCTCTGAACAAACTCAAGCCATTAAAAAAAAAAAATAATAATTTCAGGATTCTAAAATCAACTACAAAGTGAGTAAGCACCTAACAAAAGTCTGTTTAAGTTTATTTTCTCTTTCATTTCTTTCATCCTCAAAAAAGATCATAATACCAAGTTTCAAATAAGATATTCTATAATGTGTTAGTTTGTTTTTAAAATGCTTCTTTTGGTGTTATACATTAACTGAGAAACCTGTAAGCAGCTTTGAGTTTATTCAGACAATATATATATGTCTGCATTAAGATATATTTTTGTCCTATTTAGATAATCAATTTAATAGTATGAATACACGAACTATTACAATGATGTCCATAAGACTCTGTGTAGGAACATGTTTTTATTTGCAGCAAAAAGTAGAAACACTGTGAAAAGAATTATTTGAACTACAGAGCTACTATATTAGCATATTAATTATTTTTTTTCTTCCTGAAAGTCACTATCTGAAGAATAACAAATCATTAAAAAAAAAAAGGCAACTGAAAAGTGAAAGTTAGTATTAGAAGCTGTGTGATTTTGCATAACTTGTGTGTTCAGTATTGGGTTTCATGAAAGAAATGCAAAAGAGGTGCTCATTAATCTTGCTTTTAGAGGTCAAAACCAAATCATCCTTTACTACAAGCTAAGGTGAACCGAAGGTGTAAATCAAAACTCACTGCATAGTTGCCAGCCAAGTGATACTTTCTGTGTTTCAATACTCAGAAATACATTTCTTTTCTTATAGGTACTTGCCATAAAACTGACTGGCCCAACCTGTTAAAACAAAAAGTACCACACATTTGTACAACAAAGTATTTTTCTGACTTAAGCCTACACATATAAAAAAGTCAGAATTTAAATACAATTCACCTAAACACGTTCTCCTGTATCAAACAGGATTTTTTATCTTTACTTACTGTATCTATGATATGCCATTAGCTTGGTATTCACTTCCCCTGACAATACATAAGGCCACGGAAATCAAGCCTGATGCAATTCAGCAAGCCTGTTACTTCAGTTTTCAGTGAGGAAAATGTTTTTCTGCCACACTCTCACCCCCATACAATTCCTGTGCTTGAATTAGCAGTTATTTTACCAAGCTATGTTCTTTAATCTGCAGGCAAGAGTGCCCTCTAACCCAGAGACAGGTCAAACCTCTGCACAATTATAAGTGGACACATGTTGACTTTTCAAATTAAATTAAAATATATATTTCAAATCATTGTAAAAAGCACCTGCTAGAAGAAAAGGGGAAAGAGTTTATGCAAAAGACTGATGACTTTAATTTCTAATTTTGAAGATTTTCCAAATCTCGCAGATTTGTAGTTTTGAAGATTGATGCTGGTATTATTGCTCCTTCCTATGTAACTTGTCATTTTCACCACTATCAGCTAGATAAAAACACACACAGTTGACATTTACCTCTGCCTTCCAAATAGAACTGAGAGAAGGAGAGTTAAATGTCTGACTTGTTTTGTACTGCTCACCATGACTGATATCAGGAAAGATCCATGCCAATTGAACGAGGAATAACAGATATCCGAGTGTGCAACATTTAATTTCAGATTAAAAGATCAGGAAAATGTTATCTTTTTGTTCTGAGATAGTAGTGAATTACGCTTTATATGATTTTACATACACTTCTTTCATTCCTTTTTTTTTAAAAAAAAAAAATTATATGTGTCAACCAGAAAGAAAAGTAATTCTTCTCATTCTGCCCAGACATTCTTCTTCATTATTTTTGACAAATGTAAGTTGATCTTACACTTTTGAAATGCAACCCTTTCTACCAGATCTGTGGATGATAACAAAGATTCATAGTGCTTCATGTAACAGGCTAGAGCATCACTGAAGGGTAATAATAAATGTTAGAAGAAACAGTCATATAAGGAAGTTTTGAGAAAATGTCAACATAGTTATGTCAGCCACACCACAATCACGTTCAGTTTCTTGTGTTAAAATATAGGAAACCTGCCTTTTAAATGATATATTTTATAATCTGTGAATTCTGAGAGTTTGTTTGCAATTATCATTCAGAATTTCTCATTTGTGACAGTGAATATATTGTAGTGCTTTAAGTATTGCGAGATGAAAATAGAAAAAGGAAAGTATTTTATTTGTAAATTTATCATCACTTACCTTCTCTGCTGATTGGGCCGTACCAAAAAAGATTGGAATAAAAGCTAACCAGATTATGCAGGTTGTGTACATAGTAAATCCAATAGGTTTTGCTTCATTGAAGGTCTCTGGAACCCCTCTTGTTTTAATAGCGTAAACAGTGCATGTGACCATCAAGAGAATACTGTATCCAAGGGAACAAATGAGAGAAAGATCTGAAATGTCACATTTGAGAACTCCCCTGGCATTTTCTGGTTCAAGTGTCCTCTGCTCTCCATAGTCTACGATGATATGTGGTGGATCAATAGCAAACCAGATGAAGACTCCAATAAGCTGCATGGATATGAGGCTGAAAGTGATCACCAGCTGGGAAGCTGGACTAATAAATTTGGGAGCTGTGACAGATTTTTTACCTTGTTCAAATATTCTGTGAATTCTGTTTGTTTTGGTAAGCAAGGCAGCATAGCTGAAACACATGCCGAGTCCTAAAAAGATCCTTCGAAACGAGCAGACAACTGTATCAGGAGTCGCAATCATTAAAAAAGTAATGGAGTAACAGAGAAAAATCCCAGTCAAGAGCACATAACTGAGCTCCCGTCCAGAGGCCCTGACGATCGGTGTGTCATTGTACCGGACAAATGTCACAATCACAAAGGTGGTGGCAATTATACCGAGAATAGCTATGAAGACGGGCACGATGGCCCAAGGAGAATGCCACTCCAGTTTGATTATAGGGATAAGCTGGCAATCCGTACGGTTGGCGTTCGGTCTCTTATTGATGGGGCACAGTTCACAGTTGAATTCATCCACCTGGTAATGGTACCCCTCACAGCGTTCACAGTGCCAGCAGCAGGGCACCCCCTTCACGGTTTTCTTTCTTTCCCCGGCTTTACAGGGCAGGCTGCAGACAGATGCTGGATGAGTGTGTTGTCTATTAGCCCACTGCATGTCTTCTACCTGTGGGTATAAAAAATTAATGAGCCTTCTGTTTTCCCCCATTTATAATATCCTAATCCTGGCCACAGGTTTGTCATAAATCACTACATGCTGACAGTACAAATACAGTTTACCATAATAAGAAACCTGTTTCTTTCCCTTGTATTGACTTTATAAAAGTGTTAAATGATTGTGTCCAATAAATCATTCATGCCACAGGCTTGATGAGTGTCATTAGTTTCTATTTACCTCTTTGCTGCTGACCAAATTGACATCGGTAAAGATATTTATTGACTCCAGGCTAGTTTAAAAGCAAAAAGCCCTGTACACAGTGCTTTAAAAGTTAATCATATGTAAATATAAATACCAGTAGTTCTCAAACATTTAATTACAAAATAAGACTATGTGAGTTTCAGATAAGTTTCTGGTACGGTAAAGAAATAGATTAAAATCTCCTTGCATCAGCTCTGGTAGAACGAAGAGTGCCAGAAGAAAGATCCGTGATGCCACCTCTTCCACAAATGTGGATATTTGTCCACTTTCCAAGTCTTGAAATGCGCAAGTGTGTTGTTTACATTTCTAGAAGATAAAAATGAGTATATACTTCTTTCTGAATAATAATGGAAAAAGACATCATGGCTACTACCTTAGTCCTCCCAATTTAAAAAGTCCAAGGATCTTTTTGTAGTACAGAACAGATGCACACAATGCCTTCTTGGCATTTTGGAAATCCCAGATTTCTCCACAGCAGCGCATTAACGAAATACACTTTTTTCATCCACTTCTCTATTCTTCCTGCATGCCCTCCAAATAAAATCTGAATAGGAAACTTGTGGATTTAAAGCATCACCTGCTTAAAATTATCACTCAGTTTGGTCCCAGCTCTCCTTATCCCACCCTTGGCAAAACCGTGTTCTGCCAGAGGTCACACTGAGGGAACCAGAGCGGTGCATGGAGCAAAGAGCTACCTGTAGGCACCAGAATAACTTTGTGTTGCTCCCATGCTCTACCTTTCGTTCCTTTGTCAGGCAGTAAGCACTCAAGGACAAAGGACTTGCCTTGCTCTTGCCTATTAAGTACTTAGCACTTTTGATTCATTTGGAGGCTTTATTTATAAGTGAAACAGCAGTAACAAAACTTCACGCGTCAGGCATGTTTTCAGTTCCTTCTGGAGGAGGACAGAATGAGGACAGCTTATCAAGAGGGATAATTTTGGCCTTAACAGTTTATTTTTCCAGCAATTTTCCAACAGATTTGAGAGAAAAATCACAACGTAACATTGTTGGCCTCATTTGCGTTCCTCAGAGAGCCAGAGCACCAGTTACAACACCACACAGGGTGAATAAAGCAGCAACAGGCAATGAGGCCCTTAGTCTCCTCTGTCCACTCTTCTGCACAGTGTAGGACTTTGCTGTTATTCACCACTCAAAGGGGCAAACAAGGCACCACGCAATAACAAGAAGACACAAAACTCACTCCTACAACCAGCTCTGAGAATCCCTAGAGTCACTCGAGGGTGGGGTTTGGATCACTCCTGAACCTACAGAAGTTAACCATATTTTATAACAAGGACTGTGATAATTACACAAAATGCAGCATCTGGTGAATATATAAAAGGAAATCATGTAAGTAATTAGCTTCCTAAAAACCATAAGAATAACCCAGTTGCATGAAACAGCTTTGATAGAGCCCTAGCAGAACCCTTGACACTCTAAGAAAATATCCACCTCTCTTACAATCTCCTAGTTTTAATCACTGAAATTCTCAAAGCCTGCATAACCCCTACTGTTTCATCTACTAGACAAGAGAGAAAACATGGCATCATGAAATCAGTGTGATAGCAAAGACATATTCTCCTTCACAGTGTTGTTAGGAGAATAAATACATCAAAGCTTGTGATTTAGTCAGATAGTATGATAATGGGGGCAACAGGAGGCCATGGTCATTAATCCAGATCTGTGGATAAGTTTGGGATGACTCAAAAAAGAACAGTACTGCATATTTGCCAGCTTATAGCACACAATACAGAATCACCAGGAGAGTACACAACACCTGATCCAGCATACACTTAGAATGGCATGGACAGGCAATAACTCATTTGGCAGAAAGCCTGACAGGATAAAGCTAAGGTGTCCAATATTTTTAACACCTTTGAACTAGCAAAGTGAGTTTATACCAGATCAGCATTTAATACCATAAGGCTACAGTGTTTCTTATCTGGCATTAAGCATCCTAAGGCCACATTTACTGTATTGTGAATCCACGGCTTAGATAGGTACACAGAATTCCTTTGTGTCTTTCAGAGTTTCCACCTTAATAAAAGAAAAAAGAAAAAAAATAAACTTTTATTGTACAGCTACTTATGATTTCTCATACTTTTGTCTTGATGGTGATTTAATTGGCTAAAAACATGCTTAAAAACTCTTCCTGGCTGGCAATACATTAGAATGCCTCATGTTATGCATCCCAGTGGCAACAACTGTTAATAAATTTGTGTTTCTGAAAGTCATTGGTAAAGATTTATATTATTTTTTTCATTCTAGTATATCTGACACATAAACTACACGATATAATTTCCAGCATGGCAATACAGGGTTATGAATGTTGGAAAACTCGCTGGCTAAACAAACTTGAGTCTTCTCTTTTTAAAAAAAAAATAAATTATGAATATAAGCCATATTAGCCTTTAGTAATAGAGTGATTTAAACAAGAATGGACTTTTAAAGCATTAAAAAAAATCTAAATCAATGTAGAGAATAACGAGAATGAATGGCTGGTGCAGGTGCACTTTCCAAGGCATAAAAGTTATGTCTTACAACCTGTCTTGTCTGAATTACTTTTTTTAGGTAAAACACAGTTGCATTTAAGTTGACCTACATTTCTGAAAAAGCTCTTAACAAAAATGAGCTCTCGCTCATGAGTTTTTTATTTAATTTCCTATCTAACAAGAAACAGAAGATATATTCCCAAGAAACACTGGCCCATGTTTGAAATGGGAGATACCCTTTAAAATATTTGCAGAGCTGAGAATTTACTGGCATTGTAAGTGGAAGTGGGTGCAAAGATGGGATTTGCACCCATTGGAAGTGGGCGCAAAGATGGGATCCTACCATGAACACAACCATCCTGACAACTCAGTTTATAGCCACAGTAACAAGCAATGTGACACAGTAAGAGCTGATCTGTGGAGCAAAGGTATTGGAGGACTTGATTGAGGACTTGATACATTGATCAGTATTTGAAATTAGAGTCTGGGAGGGAAGATTATATTGAACTAATTTTGATGGAGTTTAGTGGGCTGAACACACAGTAATGATTAGAGAAGGTTAGGTGTCCTTCTGAAAAGCATCTTCTGTTTTCATTTCAGCCAAAAGCAATCCAGTTCACATAGCCTGAGACCCACTCCACAACGAGCAAGTGTGCTAAGTGGGACTAATTAGCAGATTCATTTCAAAAACAGACTCTTGATTGAAACCAAAATGCTAATGTGTGTACACCCTCAGGCTACTACTTAGACACTACTGTAATAGAGGCAGAGTAAAGGGCAGGGGGAACTATACTTCAGAGTGAACACTGCTTGCTTTTATTACATCTGAACAGGTCTGCTAAGGGTATCTGTATACGCAGCAATTAAAGACACTGAAAATTCATGCTACTTTTGGTCATCTGGTTCATTTCCAGCTATCCATAACCTGCAGCAGTCTTTGCCTGTATGTGTTTTTGAGCTATGATTTTCCATAATATAAGTATAATAAGGAAATTCAGTACAAGATATAATTACAACAATGGTCTTAAAGCTCTATCAGTTTTTGAGTGGCTGAATGTATGTACCAAAGGAAATGTCTTCTCAAATCCATGCAGAAGATTCACCCGTGTCATTATTTTTCTATCCTTAGGTTGTAGTGCTATTGAACTCACTTCTCTGAGATTAACTTTAGACAATAAATGATAGTAGAAACTGTTAAGAAACAAGAAAGCAAAGGAGGATCATTTGTGAACACAGACCCAGCAACATATTGTCTGATTTTCAGAACTGCTGAAAACCTGTAATAGTCATAGACTTTAAGGGGAATTGCTGGATGCTCAGTCTCTTGAAAATCATATTTTTTTTATGCAGACATAAACACTTAGCAGTGGAACTTTCAAAAGTGCCAAGGGGAACTTGTTCAATCCAGCTAATTACTTTAAATGGGAGCTAAGTGCCTTATCTGTTTAAGTGCTTTTGAAAATCCCACTATTCTTCCATCTGCAGTTTTCACCATCTAAATACTTCGGGAAACCTGCCCCAAAGTGATCCAGAAGTTCAAATGTTACAAAACTAACTTCAGAGGAGCTTAACTTTAGGCACACATTTTTAAACAAAGTTCTCATGGGGGAAAGAAACTGACAAAGAAGCCAAACCCAGACAAAAGACAGACCGAAAACAAGGCGCTTTTTTGACATCGAAAAAGAATGAAAAAGTTCTGCATCTCTTCAGCCCTAACTGATCAAAATATCTGGGTCTGCAGCACTCTTTATACTACACAGACCCTGCTAAGGCTGGGTGAGTATCAGATTATTAAGTAGCCTTAGGTAAATGTAGTTTCTAGAAGACTTATTTTATCACCTTCATTTTCATGTGACATCTTCTAGCTGCTGTTCACTGCAGTATGGTACATGACAAGGCAAAGTTCATTGTTAAATGTATCTGAATTCATTACCTAGGTCAGATGGACTGGAATAGCCTCGCTCTGTATCTATTATTAATAATAGTTTAAACATTATTATTAATTTTATTGGAGTAGTTCTATGAATTTGGAAAGTGTCTGATAGATTGATGTGCTATCATGAAATACTTCACATTCCCCTAAGATGGGGTACCATTTTCTACTATTCCAATACTTACCAGAGTGAAAACACCAGAAAGAGTATGACAGCATGTCTGTAAGACGTGTACTCATTTTCTATGAAATGCATCATGATACAAAAAGAGAATGGCTTCATTGCTATTTAAATAGACATAAAAATCATCTCTATATGAGATATGTGCCTGATGGAGCTGCAATTTCCTTTAATTTCCAGCACTAAGATTCACAGTTCATTAAACCATTAAAATACGGTCAAAATGCCATTTCATATCAAAACCAAGTAAACACCTCTATCCTTCATGAACATTACAAATACAATTTCCTTTAATATCTAATAATAAAGCTAAAAATTAACGTTGTGAGGACTGGGCTAAAACAAGATGAGATTTACATGACACAGTACAAGTAGCACATTCACATTCCTGGCACCTGTCTTCTTCCAATAATCAAGCAACTCATTCATTTAGCAGTGCCCTCAGCAACCGGAGGAGACTGATCAAAAATGCTGTTAATAGGTCACATATAATTTCTGAACCATTTATGTGTACAAAACCACCCTGTTTTCCATTCTTTATGATCATGGAAAAATTTGTCACTTGCTCACATAATTCAGCAACCAGTGACAATATAAAGGCACTTGGAGAGCCTTCAGAGAATTTATACCAAGGACATTGGTGGATATAATTTTAATGTTTCTGATTATGTTATATTATCACTTGCAGGGATTTTCATTTTGGAAATCTTATCTCAGAGTTAGATATTTATTAAAAATAATGAAAAATATGTGTTTAATGGTATTATTGTAATGAATGCAATTATACATTATCTGGACAGAGGACTGCAGGAAGTGCATTCTACCAGAGTCGTGGGAGCAGGCAAACATCTTATTTTGTAGTCAGTTATCCAAGACTTTCAGAAGCATCAAGGCTCTTACATATAAATTAAAAAAAAACTTTTTGCTTACAGAAAAATTACAAAGAAGTGAAATATCACCTCCAGCTGTCACTAAGAGTTGTTCTTATTTTTATCTGTAGTTCCTGGAAGCATTTCTCTTCTGACGAAAAGGTTCATCAGAGGAGCATAGGAAGTGAGTGAATTAAGGCAATTTAGTCTAATATTTAGCTTTTTAAATTGTCTAATGCATCTGTTCTCACAGTAAAAGTTCAAGTCTCTAATGTACCTTGTCCAATCAAGTCATCTGAACCATCAAAAACCAAAATTAAACTGAAACTGGTTCAACTAAAGTGAATTCATTATGAGCCTAAATATAAGGATCATTGCATTCAGTCTGCCAGACAGATTTTATCCCTCTAGAGAAAAGCTGGGTACACTTAGTGTCTAAACTTACAAATATTTAAGCAAGCAGGTGCAGGAGGGAAATAAGTCAAGGACAAAAAATACAGTTTTAAATTAAAACAAAACAAAACAAAACAAAACAGAACCATAATGAATCCAGATTGTCAATGGCAGCATAAAATCACTATCATTACCAAATCTGTCGTAATTGCTGTAAATGATTTAGTTCATTCACTCCATACAGATGTTTTCCTAAAAACCGAGATGTCATTTTCTGGAATCTCAGGCATAGACATTCCCAGAGGTTTGCAAAGAGCAAGGGGCTCACATGTTTTGTTTTAACACATATTGGAAATTAATGCAGTCAAGTATCAGTGTGAAGAGGAGTCTGAGAAGCTTGATCAGATGCAATGACCATTAAAGGACCAGTCCGAAATACTACAAGGAAAATACTTTTTTCTCTTTTTCTTTAGGAACAGAAGCACAGGTTGTTGTTACAGCCCCGATGGAAGCTGATTTCTCCTAACTGTGAATCCACCTGCCCAAAGTTCTTCCTAGGCACACCACTTACCACCACTATCTCACAGATGCCCTAAAGCAAAAACAAAGACAGTTAAATTTACTGTCATTTAAATTTTAATACCTATTTACCTTATGTGTGTATAATTATTTATATGCATGTATGATTTAAAATGCCTAGGACTACAGAAAGGAAGGTGATATTCATATTATTTGAAAGCAGAACAGTTAAACAACTACAGTCTCAAAGCTTAGAGTTGGCCTGTGTGGCTCTGATAAAGTCTGACTTTCTTGGTGACCTTGGGCCAATTATTTAACCTGCTTGCATCTCAACTTTGCAACTGGCTGGAGGGAAGCTGTCATGCAGACAGGAGCAGTGGAGACACTTAAGTAAGTTTAAAATGTGGGCAAGAAGTTTAAGTAGGGATATAACTGTCTCTCAGATCTGGAAGATTTTTTTGCCAAGCAAGTACTTATATTTTAGAAAGCTTGATTAAAATGATTTTTACTTTTAAAAACTTTTTTCAAAGAATACCAGAAACATCGCAACAATTCCGTGCTTCCTTGGCATGACAAAATCTTTCTTGTCATCTCCAGTATCCCAGAACTACAATATCACAAATCTCTGGAATTACTAAAGCTAAGAGAACATATTTTTAATGTTCTGGCAATATTAACAAGTCATTCTCAGCTAGGGCAAAATAATTAAGGGAAAGGATGCTCTGAGGTAGTACATACAAATGGAAAATAACAGTGCAAACAAATATAAAATTTCTTATGCTCATAAACAGAAAAGGTTAAATTCTAGCCTTGCTTTATCAGTGGGAGTATGTTATTTAGTGTGCTGAGACTGTAATTTTACCTCAAAGAAACCAACCTCACTACTTAAGTCATATAATTCACCACTGCTGAATACTTACATTGAGGAGCATCCTGTGGAAACCTGAAACAGGGAATCATTGATGCATCAGACTTGCATCAGGTTTGCGAAGTTATTCTTTATGCAGACCATTTTCACATAGACAATCTCTACTCCTTACCCTTACCTATGGGTCCTCACTGCCCTTACATGTACCTGACATGCACTTGGAGAGATTTTAATGAGCATTTTTATATATAATTTATGCTGTGCACACAGGGATTGAAGTCATTATATGCTACAAAAAGCAGACTGTGCCATAACTTTGCATATAATTGAGCATGTTCAAAACCCCTCAAATTAAAATAAACCACTTTGTCAGATTTAGATTTCTCTTTAAGAAAGTGCTGTTTTGAGAAGAAAGCTTCCCCTTTTTTGCCAAGTGATAGGTTTTGACCAGCTCTAATACCAAGGCCATTTGAACCATAAGACTTGGAAGTACTTTTTTCTTCCTGCAGTTGATCATGCAGAAACAGCCTGCAACTATACTTCAAAAAATGTAATGCTTCAAGAAAGAGAAAGGGGCCTACTTCTGGGAAAGAGATTTTTAATGTCAATTTCCTTGTCCCTGGGGAATCTCCTCAGTTCTGCCCAAGGTCCATGTGATCACAAGTTTAATGGACTAGTTGCATTTCTTGATGAAGCTTTTAAAACCCACAAAAAACATGCTCCCTCCCAAATCTGTTGCCTTTATTTACAGTTATCTAAGTTAAAGTTTTAATTGGCCTGTCTCACGTCTGGTGCTCCATACCTACTATATTTCCCTCCAATCTGTGTTAGATGCCTTTCGTTCACAATGGTGCCTCAGTTTCTCCCTCACTTCACAGGTCACAGTAGACAGAAGGAACACAAGGGGTTAAGCACAGCTGCCATTTGACTTTAAGGGAGTTTTATACGTATTTTCTTTAATGCTAAGACTAATTAATTTATTAAGTCCCATTGTTTAATGAAAAAATTAGTCACCATTACATGCTTTTAATCATTGTATTGTTTTAAAGGTGAATTTATCAAAACAAGAAGCTGCTGTCCCCAAACACCTTTATGATGGCCTGCAAAAAATGTACTGGGCTAGACCTTCAGCAGATTTAAATCAGTCCCAGAACTTCAGTAGAGTTATGACCTATACACATACTTAATATTACTTAAGGATATGACCTGTCACCCCTTTTGTTACCTGTAATATTTCATTATTTTAAAACTAGATACTAGCAAACCATAAAAAGCCTCAGTTCACTATGAAAAAAAAGATGTTGCTGGGTTCATTTTAGTTTCAGTCCTGCCCCATTATTTCTAAATGGTTTATCTATTTCCTATTTCTTGATCAGTGCAAAAGATGTTGTGCATAAGAAACTGAAGAATGAATGCCTCTAAATTCCAATCTGCACAACCTTTTCTACAAAATAATATCAACACACAAATAACATATTCTTTTTATTCCCACACTGCTCACAGACCAAGACCTCAGTTGCACCAAGGGCTAAACAAATCCGTAAGAAAAAAATGGTGGTCTCAATCCTAAAGAATTCACAATCAAACCATAAGATAGAGAGCAGAATATCAGCAGAATACAGAAAAAGACATCCTAAAAACAATAAGGCAACACTGAACAGCATGGTAGTTATCAGCCAAAGCATATCTCCAACCAGGTACTTTTTGAGGAAATTGTAGCAAAAAGATTTTTAAGGAGGGAACTGAAAGAAGAGAGCAGGGCAATTTTGCATATATTTCCTGAGGTTTCCATCGCAGCATAAGCAGCAGCAAGACAGAAAGTCACAAAAGCACAAAGGCAGTAACTTTATCACTGACCTCTCAAAGAATAACAGAAAACAGAACTGGAATATCCTGTGATCCTGTGCTTCTCAGTTTCTAAACAGTGTTTCAGCAAAGTGAAGCACTTGAAATTTTGAGCAAAGTTGTCCTCACCTCAGCAACCTTGTACATTAATTGACTGACAGAGGAACAGACAAGCTTGGTTGAAATGTAGGGATCAGGTTTATTTTCCTCTCTCAAGAAAAGAGGCACTATAACTAAACCATTCCTGGCATATTTGTCCAACCTGGTTTTAGGAAAAAAAGCTGTAGTAGTACATTCTACCCCCAAGCACTGCAAAATCCTAAACATTGAGACATATGTTTTGACATTACTTTAAGGTGTTTTTCCACTATAATAGCTTATATCTTCTTTGCCAGCTCCTCTTAGCGAACAGTCAGATCTTTCCATGATAATAATTTTGAATTTTCAGCACTACATAAACAAAAGAAAATCACACTGGCCCTTTAAACACAATTCCATCCAGGTAACAAAATCACATATAAAAAGTCTGAAAGTCTGAACTAGTTCAGAACTGGCAGAAAATAGACTGTGTTTTATACTGAGATTTTCAGCAGCGGGGGAAGAGCGCTGTCTGCCAAGTCTATGCTGCTGCTTAGAATGAAGAGTCAATAATTAAATTGAAAATTCCGTGGAGAGACTTAGTGATCTGGCAGGCACAAAACAAGCACGTGGAAGAAGGTTAAACTCGAGAAAATACCACACGGCACATTTAGTCAGAAAAAAAGTGGGGGAAAAAAACATCCTTGTTACTAAGGAAAGAAAGATGAACACGTTCAAAATAAGAGTACTTCAGGAAGTCAGGGGTTTTCGGATGGAATGAACGTATTGAAATTTATTCTACTATACTTAAGAACTGACTGAGGAGACACAAGGCTCTTGAGACTTTATGGGGAAGTACGGAGAACTTGCAAATGGGAAACCTAGTGTTTATGTCTAGAAAAGGGGAGGAGGGAGGGAAGAAGAAGCCAGGAATTATCACTCATTCAGTTTAACTTGAATTCCCAGAAAAATCCTGAAATAAATAAACACACACATTTCAAAAACACAGAGAAAACAATAAACCCCAACAAGACGAATAACAGCCAAAAGGGATCTGTCAACAATGAGCTGTCACATTTCCTTCAGTGAGAGGGTAACAGGCATCACGGATGAGAGGCAAGCAGCTAGGTGTCATTTATCTTAACATTAGAAAGATTTTTGACACCACCTCAAATTACACTCTCAGTCATAAGCAACCTATTGAAACAGACCTAGCCCCTAAGGGCTAGGTGCAAATTATATCAGAAAGCTGTGGGAAGATAAAATTTGTCATTGATTCACTGTCAGAATGGAAGGGATGGTACAGGGTGGAGCCTGGAAAGGTCTATTCTTAGTCTGCTATTATTCAATACTTGTAATAACAACTCAATGCAGTTTGGATGATAAAACCCGATATATGGTGATCAAATTTGGGCATGTATAACACTGGAAAAGGTTGAAGGTATGCTGAAGGTCAGGACACTTATTCCAAATGCTACTGCAGAGACTCTGTGAAAAAGGAGCGTGCAGTTTAACAGGGGCAACTCACAGGTAGCACATTATGGGTCAGGAAGGACGGAGAGGAAGCATCTCTTCAGAAAAAGACATCTTGGGGTTCTAGTGGATTATAATACGTTGAACCAGTGTCATACTGCTGCCAAAGGGGCAAATGCCATCTTGAGAAATGCATATAGATAAAATAATCTTTCCCCCTTAGTCTGCACTCATGAGTACATGAAATGGTGTTTCTCTTGTACTCTGCACTAGTGAGACTTCAGCCAGAGCACTTTGTGAAGGCTGTATTATCGTGTTTCAGTTTGAAGGAGAATCAAATGGGGAGACCAGAGGAAATCAGCAAACATCAGAAGCGTGTCTAGAAAAAACATGATGTATGTGACTAAATTGAACAAATTCAGGTTGTATAGCCCAAAGAAATAACACAGCCTAGGGGGTAAAAAACCAGTCTTCAAATACATGAAAAGGATGAGGAGGTGCTCAACGTATACTGAAAAAAATAAGAAGTAGCAGGCTTAAATTATAGGAATGAGGAGTAAAATCAGGTATTTATAAGACACTTCAGAGTGATAAGGGTAGTTAAAAAAGCAAGAGAATGCCTTCAGAGTCTGTAAAGTCTTCATCCTTTGAGTAACATAAGTAGAGAAGAAGCTAACTTTATGCAAGGGCTAGATAGTCTCTTGAGATCCCTTTATCTGTCTTCTGTAGTGCTAGGGCAGATTTCAGGTATTAAATACTTTGAGCACAAATAAAAAACTAAGATTACAACTAGGCGAAATAAATAGAAAAATTTCAATGTATTCGCATGACAGCCAAATTCTTTAGACTGCCTTTTGCAGTTTTATTTAATAGTTATTTAAGAAACCAATTTTTTATATTTATAAGAATAAAGTAAATAAGAAATGCTGATGATACTTTTCCTACTTCTTGGCTAATTAATGATGTATTTTAAATACTGTTAATGGCAGAGCTGCTGTACTACTTTTGATTACAGAGAAAATGCTTCTCTGAGAAATGGTAGGGAAAGAAGGTCTAAGTAAAAGAAATCACCACTGTCATATTATAGACATAAAGGAACATAAATAATTTTGGGATGCATTAAGCAGCTCTCCTCTAAAAAACATCCTATCTGGAGTCCTGTATGTGAATGGAAAGGTCTCCAAGGGTTCACAGAAAAGCTGCCCTACTAATGTGATACACAAACTGAATCAATAGAGGGTCCTGAATAAGTAACCAAGTTCATAAACTAATAAATCTGTCATAGAGTTCTTCTCAAGTTCTTGCTAAAGACATGCACAGTCTTGCATTCACTCGGGAAACCTAGAGTGTAGGAGTCCAGCTGCTTGTATCCCTCCCAACACTTGCTCAAGGCATACAGGAAATCTACCTTTGAGGGGATCACTAGCAAATGAAACAAAACAAACTAACAGGAGCCAGAAAACTTAAGGAACGATGGCTGAAGGAGATCTTGGGAGTACTCCTGTGGCCCCACCTCTGAATCAGCTATGCCAAATCAGTCTGTACAGCTCACCTGCTCCAACCAGCTCATAGTGCTGGAGACTCCTCAGCCTCCCAGGCAACGCGGCCCAGTGCTTAATTATCCTCATCATTAGAATCTTCTAGCGTGTCTGCATTAAATCTCTCTTACTGTAATTCAAATCCACTACTTCTCCTAATAGCCAAATTAACTATGACTAACAGTTTGTTCTTTTCCTGAATAATCTTTTCTGTATTGAAAGAGATTAACATAACTCCCCTCAGTTCAGTCTTTTCCAGACTAAACAATCCTAGTTTGCTCACCCTTTCCCTACAGGCATACTTTTAGATGGCTGATCTTTATCACTGCTTGCAGCTGGAGTTTCTCCAGCTACTCTACTTTTCGAAGTGAAGTCACAGTTCTGCTAACAAGGTCGTAGCACTGGGGAAGAGAACAGATAGATTGCATCACAAGTCTAGAAGTTCTTTGCTGCAACGGCCTCTGGCGATGCAAATCTCAGTTAACCATTCCAAAGCTATTGCTTAGTTTTATGCCTATGCTTTCCAAAAAGGGGTTTCCTTTCAACTCATGGAGTTACTGAAAACATTACTGCAATCGTCCCTATTTGATCCAGTCATTCCTGGAGCTGCACGTCCTACTGTCCCACTCGACGCTAAACCTGTTTACTGCAAGCTGAAGTTAGAATGAGATTACCTACGCGTCCTTCATTCCTTGCCTTAAACTGTACTACCACAATATCACCACAAAAACCAGTGATACCATTTTGGAAATGTGGAAAACAATTTACTCCCTGTCTTTAAATAACTAAAAAAAAAGTGTTTGGGGATTTATCAGGATGAAAAGTCCTGCATAAATATTAGATGACTATCCTAAAGAAATTAAATTAATACTACTGCAAGATGAAGAGAAATTGCAGCAAAGCAAACGGAAAAAAATAATCATATAATGTTGTTCTGCTAACTGCTGGTTATTCTCTTTCATCATATCATAGCCATTGAATGTCTCTTTCGTTTTCCATTTAATGATTTTTAATTTAGTAGTAGAAGACCTCCATTATGTAACACAAATGAACAATAATTAAAGTCATTTAATCTACCATTTTTGCTTTTAAGCATGAACATATTGCTCCTAGGTTTAAAGGGCAGCTCATTCTTCAAATTATAATACACATACAAATTTCTGTGGGGGAGAGGAGAACGACGGAAGAGACTAGGGAAGAAACATGCTGATACTCCATGTTTCACACTGGTACTTCACAAAGCAATTCACTGCAGACTTGCTGCCAGCCATGCATAATCCCAACTACCTGCTATGCCCAGTAGCTGTTTTTCTATGCTAAAAGTCACAACATTTGCTGATACCAGGGGAGCAGCTAACCCTGCTCTGAAGTCCCATATATGAGTGCAGAACTCTCCAGGAATACATATAAAAGCTGCTTTTTCATTGTTCTATCACTGCACACTTGTTTTTATTATGAAAGAGAAAACAATATTTTAAACCACAAGTGATTTATTTTATTGGCCATGCATGGCAAGGCCTCCTTTCTGGGTTTTTTTTGAAAAAAAAAGAACACTCCATGGTCCTGTTGGCGATGGCTATTTAAAGAACAGCTCATTCTAATCATAATTTCTTACAAAGGATGATCACAAAAATCTACAAAATATCTACCATCCACTCAAGAATCCTGTGACAAATTCACAGACAAGCGTGCAGCTGCAACCCCATGCTTCACTTGAGAAACCTGACTTTCACTCACCCTTGCAAGGTGGGAAAAAATCCCTATTCATCCTAACTCTCAAGCAGAGGCTGTTTCATTGGCAATCTGGTATCATTCTAATGGAGAAAAAATGGTTATCCAAGTTCAGGATATTTTCTTAGCAGACCTCTTTTTTCAATTTTCTTTTATTTCTCCAGAGAATCAGAAAAGATGTCTGTTTCATTGAGGAGAAAAAAAGAAACAACAAAACAAAAAAGCCCCAAAAACCACCACCCAAAACCAAACGATTAGGACCAACAAAATAAAAAGCTTCAGAAGGAAGACAATTTGTCATTCTTTTTGGGTTCTTCTAAGGTCATTGGCTCTTGAATCAAAGTTCTGTTTTGATTTTCAGTCGTGTCTGAAATAGCATCTATTCTACTACAGGCACATCTCGAAATCATTTAATGCTTTTCCAACATCTGTATTCAGCTTATTTACCCCCCATCCCAAAGTAATTTTTTTATGAGTAATACAATCTGTAACCCTTCAAAATCATGAAATCCCAATTTTATTCCATGCTTCATGTATTTTATTGGCTTGTCTGCAATTTGCATCCACAGTAGCCTACTGTTGACTTATGTCTTCAGTCTAGCATTGGTACTCAGTGACTATGTCTCACATTGACCTCAGATTCTGACACTAAAGAAGAATAAATCCTGAGTCATACATATTGACCAGAGAGAAGATCAGGACTAGTTTTGTAAAACGGAAGTAGTTTTCTAAAAACATAATAGTCTCTTTCTACTTTCAGCCCTGTGTAGAATAAAGGAAGAAAGCAGTATAATTTTGAGACGAATAATAGAAGAATCTAAAATATTTTTGCTTGTCTCGTTGAGTTTTATTTTTAACCCAACATCAACAATTTTCACGCAGATATCATGGACGGACCATAAGTTTGAACTCTACTGCCCTAATACATATGGGCAGAACACCCTACAGGCAGTATGATTGTCATGTTTTATTTCTGAATACAATCATATACAGCACTAAGTGCTCCTGTCGTGTATTTCACTGTAGTGTGTTCTTTTGTTAAACACAGGGCTTTGGTTCAGCAATTTGAAAACATCTATCAATTCTATAACAGCCACCACAGGAAAAAAGAGGGTCTCTGGCTTCTTTAATGAAATACAGTGGCCTTCAGCAAAGCTAGAAACTTATTTGCTGGATGCAGTTAGAGAAAACATCAGAAGCTTCTTGAACCATTTTCTTTTACCATGTCATAAGAAAGGGAACTAACGCATTTTGAATCTGTTACTTCCAAAAAGAATTGACTAATGTCAGTGTTGATTGTTTCCTTCAGGACTAGATACATAATTAACAACGGTCCTAGAAAAGAGGAGAAATCAAATACTGATTCAAATCTTTTTTGAGATATGGCTGCCTGAAGGGAAGCTCATTGTCGATGTGGGGTTCCCAATTTTTACTAGCTTCACCAAACACTGTGCTTAAGGCTGATGATGATTATGGCTGTCTCTCTGATAGTTCATCACATCAGTGTAATTTTAATTTATGGTTTTCTTAGTCATAAATCAAGACCATTACAGAAAAATGGGTGCCTCTGAGTCATTTACATCCTCAGTGCATACACTCCATAAATCTGAAAGCTTATGCATCCCATTATTTCTAAGAGAATGTTAAAAATCTGTTATTGTAAAATTTCTCTTGCCTTTCAATAAAACTCTTACACTTTGGTGAAAAAAAAAACCAAAACAAACACAAGTTAATTCTGCCTTAAAAATTTCATTGTTTTCATTTGAAATGTACAGTGTTTTAATATGCTTTGTTTTTTCCTTAAGGAATAGTATCACATAAATGGATATTCACTCAAGTTTTTTAACTGCATCAGCTAAGTACCTGATTCTGAAACACTAAAAATCGTGTCTGCCCAAAGACAATCAATCAAAATTACTAACTTGGATGAATATGGACATATTTTTTCATATTAGGATTTTTAAACACAAATTTTGGTAAACAAAACAAAGTAAAAGCTTGAAATGAAATCTGAGAATGCTTCAAACTATATAAAAAGGGATTTTTTTAAAAAGTCAAAATATTATATTTCAAAATTCTTACACATTTCAACTTTTCTTTTTCCAACTAGCATTTAGGTTTCAAAACATAATATTTTTAAAGAGGGGGAAAACGTCCCTCAAAAATGAACCAGCGCAAACTGAATGGGTTCCTAAGGAAAGGAAACTGAGAAACTTGTTAAAACTTTAGGACTGGGACTATTTCATTTACTGCCACTGACAAAGGCTATCAGTCAACATCTCGATCTAGCCCTTATTACAACAACAGAACACAGTTTCTAAGAGATAATTCATTATTAATCATAAAAGGAAGTTGATTTCAAATCATAGGTGCCAGGAAAAGCAAGCTTGTTTTTAACAAGTTTCCTCCTACAGACATTACACGGTTGAGAGGTCACATTTGCTAAACCCACACACTTTTAGGGAACTTTTACGTGTGACCTGGTATGCAAAATACTGCTGCAGTATGAATAAAACATAACTTTTGTAGAAACAGCTACCTTTTCCTGGACTTCTATTCATTATGAAAACTAGAATATTTATTTGGAAGAAGGGAATTTAACTATCACAGTTTCCTGAAAAATAAGTTATCTTCTTCTACTTATAAAGAAAATGAGGAAAGCAAACAACAGAAAACCCTGACAGTTAAAGTGTAGTCAATGATCAGAAGTTCTAAGGCAATTAGGTTTTCCTTCAACGAGATACTATAAATTTTTAGGGTCTGATTATTTCCAGTACAATAACATCATTTAAAGTCACGCAACCTTAGAGAGTAAAAGGACTTTAAAAGGGGTGTAAATTTAAATTGTCAGAATCATGTAAAGTGATAATTGTATAAAAGACGGTCAGGTTCTTTGAGATTATAGTTTGATGTTTCTAAAGATCTGCGTTCAGAGTTTCCTTGCATCTGTCAAAGACTGAGATACCTTAATCAAACTCAAGAATCACACAAAATTTTATTTTTTTAATATCATGATTCTTTTTTAACTTAACTTCTATACTGCATCTCTCAGCATTGTCACGCATGCATTTGTTTTGTAAGAATTGCAAGAGTAGTACTGATCAGTAAATATGATGTTCCTATATCTGGAAGCTATAGCTGCTTCAGAGGAAATCTGAAAGGTCATTCTGCCTAAAGGAGAGCATTACTGTTACTGAGGACTACCAGGAGAAACCAGCATCACAGCTCGATGAGCTTCTGCAGCTGGTGAAGCCTGCTGGCAAAGAGCCCCTTAGGGAGCACGATATAGAGACTTTATCTAGCCAGAGTCAGCACTTTCTGCCCAAAGGGAAAGCCATCTTCTTCTACTTATAAAGACAAGTGTAAAATTTGACCACAAGGACCCTGCAGAGTCAATGAAAACTTTGAGGAACCAGAGATACCAGCAGAGGAATCCTGAATCCTGAGAGCTGGGGTCAGAGACAGGAGCAGGGCTGGCCATTGGGTGAGGAGCCATAGCCCACACAACAGAGACCCACAGCCAAAAGCCCACAGAGAAAATATCAAAGAGCACCCTAAGGAAAAGGAAAACAAAAATAAAGGGAAAAAAATATCAGAAAGAAAAAAGGAACTTTTCTATTCAGTTATTGAAATACAAGGCATGTTCTAATTTTAGTTACACTAGCTGTTCCAAAGGTTGAACTGCACTACAAACCTGCTACTTCCATGGTTTATTTTTCTGTCATAGAAAATAAATAGATGAATAAAAGTTATAAATTTTCTGTAATGCAATACCAGCTGTATAGATGAACACAATCATAAACCCATCATAGCTACAACATGTTACAACACAATTTGAAGAAGAAATATCTGTAAAAACAGGAGTAGAAGTATCTATAAAGGATATTTGATAGAGATTCATTAAAAATAATAGTTCCATGTTTCTTCATTAAGAGGAAACTGCAGGAGAAAGAAGGATACAGTGCAAAAAGTATTTTATTTTAAAAGCATCTCCTTTATAGAGCAGAAGGGTAAAAAGTGCTCTGCCATCTTAATACTGCTTTGCCTTCAGTAAATTATAAATGTTTTCACTGAAATCAATGAAAACATCCACTGTGTTCCCTCTGATTCATTGTCAATCAAAGGCACTACCTAACTTGCAATATGGTGATTTGGAGTATTGAATCATTCACAAAGTTTAATTGCTTTTAGTATATTTTGTCTAGTGAGAGGAGGCAATAGCTTTACCACAGAAGATCATCAAGTCACAAAACTACCATCATAGAATCATAGAATCATTTAGGTTTGAAAAGACCTTTAAGATCAGCAAGTCCAACAGTAAACCTAGCACTGCCAAGTCCACCACTAAACCACATCCCTAAGCACCACATCTACACGTCCTTTAAATGCCTCCAAGAATGGTGACTCCACCACTTCCCTGGGCAGACTGTTCCAATGCTTCACAACCCTTTCAGTGAAGAACTTTTTCCTAATATCCAATTTAAGCCTTCCACGGTGCAACCTGAGGCCGATTCCTCTTGTCCTACCACTTGTTACTTGGGAAAATAAACCGACCCCCACCTCGGTACAACCTCCTTTCAGGTAGTTGTAGAGAGTGATAAGGTCTCCCCTCAGCCTCCTTTTCTCCAGACTAAACAACCCCAGCTCCCTCAGCTGCTCCTCAGAAGTCTTGTGCTCTAGACCCTTCACCAGCTTCGTTGCCCTTCTTTGGACACACTCCAGCACCCCCATGTCTTTCCTGTAGTGAGAGGTCCAAAACTGAACACAGTACTCGAGGTGTGGCCTCACTAGTCCTGAGTACAGGGGGATGATCACCTCCCTAGTTCTGCTGGCCACATTTTTTCTGGTACAAGTCAGGATGCTGTTGGCCTTTTGGCCCCCTGGGCACACTCCTGGCTCATGTCCAGATGACTGTCGACCAACATGCCCATGTCCTTTCCCACCTGGCAGCAGTGGACTACAACAGACTCCCACCATGATAGCTGCCTTGTCAGGCCTTCCCCCTGACTCTTACCCATAAACACTCAACCGTATCATCACCACCATTAGGCTGCAGACAATCAAAACACTCCCTAAAATACAGGGCTACTTCACCACCTTGCCTATCCCTTCTGAAGAGTTTATAGCCATCCATTGCAGCACTTCAGTTATATGAATCCTCCCACCATATTTCTGTGATGGCAACTCTATCATAGTATTCCCACTGCACAGTGGCTTCCAGTTCTGCCTATTTGTTGCCCACGCTGCGTGCATCGACACGTGCTAAGTTTAGTCAATATATAAACAATGAAAATAAACTGTAGCCCCCCTATTATGACTTTCTTCTTCATTGTTACCATACCCGTGCCTGCAGACACCGACAGAGACCAGCATCCAGCATCTCAGCCTTGACAAACTTTAAGAAATAAAGCTCAGTTGTCCCTTTAGAAATCTTCCAGGCTTTAGATAAAAATGAATAAGTCAAGAAACGGGAGTGGAAGTTAGGGAGACAAACATTTTTTTGAATCAATCCAGTTGCACTGCACATGGAGGGACTGATCCCTGTGTGCCTGCTTGCACCCTGGTCTGCGTGAGCAGGGGGTGCGCAGCAGAGCAGGGGACAGTGGGAGAAGAGCAGGGCCATGGCATGAGGCTGGGAGCAGAAACACCCACTGCAGAGCAGTGTGCTGGCCTCTTCACAGCTCCATGACTCCACACGCTAGACAGACCTCACCTGCGAATTTGGACAACCAGTTGTATCCAGCACTTGAGCTCATGGAGGTGAAAAAAAGCGATTAAAAAAGAGAGGTAAAGAACATCCTAACACATCCATTCTTAATGATAGTTAACAAGAGGTGTCCTTAGATAAATCCTTTCCTGTTAGCTTTGCGGTCAACATGGTTAGTATGGTGCGGTTTCAGAAGTCTGAGTAGCAGCTAATCTAATCCTATTTCAGAGAACTCCCTGGAGTACACATACATGAGGCAGAAATAATGGGACTGAAAAGCTACAGGCTTAATGAAAAATTTAGCAGTCTGGGGGGGGGATAGTAAAAGGCAGATTGGAATGAAATTCAAATTGAAGCAAACTCTAAGGTAGCTTTTAGCTACTACTACGTAACTGCTAAGTTAGTACTAACATTTGTGTAAAATGTGTGTATAAGTTTTTCAGCTCACTTAATGAACACTAACTTTTCAAAAAACTGTAGCAATTACGAAGATATGGAATGTATGCCATAATAGTTACGATAAGGGTCTAACTCTAGTGTTTTACAGAAATTACTATTTAGTATTAACCTTTAAACTTGTTTAACCATTTTTTTTCCTTGCATGCCTTTCAACAGATAGATACCAGGTTAGTGCAGGGAGATAACACTGCCAGACAATCTGCTACACACAGTTTCTATTGGTAGCTTTTTTTCTAGTTGGGCAGAAGAATTAAATAAATGAGTCCTTGCCAAGTAGTTATAGATATTAAATGGTAGATATGGTAAAGTGGTTTAACAGCTGTGGCTGAAAATGAGGAGCTATCATATGTGTTATTGTGGGTAGCACTCAGATAATTATTGCAAAGTAGTCTCAACAGGAGAATCACTTGTAAATATTTACTACACTGTCTTTGTTACTCTTCTTCAGGAGCCTCTCACATGGAAAACCAGAGATGTTTGAAACCTGCTTTTTGTGGTTTGATTAAAGTCACTGCATAAACTCCCTTTGGTGAATCTAGTCATCAATTCACACTGTTGCCCTTCTCATCAGTCCTTAGCAAAACAACATTTGATAGATTTGCAGAGCTACCCAAATGGCTAACATACCTCAAGTAAACCCTGTAAATATTGCACAGCTAAAAATGAAACAGGTTAACTTCATTTTGCTTTTCTCATGACTGTAACTCTCCTCATATGGAACCATCTTCTGACAGAAGGAAGTGCCTTGGACCCAACTACTTCTCAAGTTATAGCTGTGGCTTGATGCTTAGCTGTCTTACAAATATTGCATATTATATTCTCTGAATCTTATTGGGATGGCAATTTAAAAATATTTATATATAATTCCATGTACAGGTGGGGCTTAACTACCAAAAAATTTGCAGAATATACTAAGGTAGCAATTAGAAACACCTCCTAGGGATGGGTAAGTTGTTGTGTCTTTTGTTTCTTCTGCTATTAAGTAATAAAGGACTATGCTAATCCTAGTTAACTATGTAGAAAAACTCCAAATTCTCCCTTTATATTCAAGAAATATTTTTATTGCAGTAGTTCATCATCCCAGTGTTTCAGCTAAATCAGAAGTGGTGAGAAAGTCCAACCTTCTCTTTTACTACATTTCTATCCCCTTATATTATTTGAAATACCAGGGCAATATATGTACCCAACATTTTGTCTGACACCCTCTGTTGAAGGATGAGTTACTATTTCCCTGCCTAACTTAATAATCAGTCTGAGGAATATCAGATAGATAACGATTCTAAAATATCATTTAAAGGAGCAGGTAAATGCACAACATAACCTATTTTAAAATATAAATAATTTGGTTCAAGTTATTGTGCTATCTTTCACTGTCTTCTCAAGAGAATGGAAGAGCTTTCTTCTGCCAACTGACAGAGAATAAATCATCGACATTTTTAAAGTGTTTTGAAATAATATAAAACTCAAATGAGCATTCTCCAATGTCAGCATCATAATCAGTCTAGTACTTACGTTTAGATGAAGTTGGTTAGTCCACTGACCAATTATTTTGTATTCAGTACTCTTGTTGGTGATTTGATACTGAAAAATATCATAGCGTCCAGGAGCATCTCCATTTTCATTGAAGATAACAGGTGTTCCAGCACTCCCTGAAAAAAAATTAAAAAGCAATTAGGATAAATACCTTTAAAGCAATTTTCCAGAAAATATATTTTGGAGGAAAAATGCTAAATAGAGATTGAGCAGGTTCTCCATAATGCAAGGCTAGTATGGTAATAAACACAAAAACCTCACAAAGAGAAAATGTGTGTTATTATCATCATCACAAAATCTACCCTGTGAGTTCATTAAAACAATTTAAAAATATAATCTTCTGCAATCTTTTTGTTTGTTTGCTTGCTTGGTTTGTTTTGTGTGTGTGTATAACACAACATTAAGAAATTCTGTGATAAAATGGAAGTGGAAAAATTCCTTTTGATTTTCAGAAGGGCACAATTTCATTTTAGGATGTGAATACAGTGCATTAGGCACTAAATAGCAATCTTGTCATGAACTTCATAAAGAATTTCCCTGTTAAATATGAAGACAAAATTATTATCATCAACTTAGGAGCCAACGTTCTTAAAAGACCTTGAGATGCAAGTGTTTAAATCTGGTTACAGTTAATGTGATCAGTTTCTAGCACTGACCACTTGTGTAAAAGTGTTTTATCAAAATAAATTAAGGATAGCAGCTGTGCTTGTTGCTCTCTCCTCTATACATGACACTTCTTCACAGAAAAGTCCATTGCTGAAGCTGTCAAAAGTTATAAATCGACACTCTGTTCTTACTTCGATCAACAAAATGTTCAAAGATTGAAAACTACGCGTCTACCTTGGCAACCAGGCCAGCCAAATTAGAACACATTTTGATGAATCCCCTCAAGGTGACATCAAGGATCTGCACTCCTACAGAGACTTTTCAAACACTACACTAAGAATGTCATTTTCACTCATCCACCAAATTCATATGTATAGGTGAATCATATTTATAGTTGAGGTCCATTGAAGACAAATTCAAGTATGTTAAAGTTCTATTTCAGTGACTGCAGAATGAAATCTATCTTTACTGGGGAAAAACCCCAAACCACCACAAAATCCACCGCTCAATGTTTTCACATTTCTCCATATGAACAACCAAGAAAAGGAGAATACCCAGTTCATAGTAAATTCCTACAGTATAAGACTTGTTAATGTATGAGGCACTAAGTCCACTGTGAGTGGTTTCCCGAGAATGCCAAAAAACGCTTGAAATTCTGCATACGTATCAAGCAGAAGCTAGCCAGTAGAAGTGGGGACAACAATCTAAATACCCCAGGATTTCATCATAAATACTTCTTCTTGTATGTCTGTCTGTCTGTCTCCCATAAAGTATTTTGTTCTCTTGCTTTGTATAGCAGCTTTCATACAAAACTGATATCCAGTGAAATGAATAGTGCTTTTAGAGTGACAAGTGGCACATTAACTACTGTGCCAATTTCACAGTTCTGCCAGAAAAAGTCTGTCTGCAAAGGTAGATGTGAGCAACCATGGAAGAGGAGCATCAAAAAATTATGTGTGATGAAGTCTTAAGACCTCATGAAGATACAAGAAACTCAACATAAAATTTTGGAAAGCTCTCTGTGTTTTGTTCCCAATTCATTTGACAGAATGAAGGGCAAGAAAAATGTCGGTCTACAATCTTCCAAGCAATGAAATTATTCTTCACTGCTCAAATAGCAGGTTGAACCAATAAATTTCTTCCACCCAAAACCTACAACAACTGTTGTTGGTATGTAGGTATGGAGGTAACCTTCAAAATATTACTTTCAAGTAATGATCAAATTCATCTTTCCACTCAGCAGCATTTAAAGAACTCATGGAAAGAACAGGTATCTTTTACTAACAGATACAAAATGTCCTTTATATCCCTTAAGACTGATGGGAACTTCAGATGTTGTTATGCTCAGCAATAACAGTGTAATCTTATAATCTATTACTGGTCTTAGAAATATAATGTACAAAGAGAGAGACTATACTACAGGCCAGAACCATCTTTCTCTTTGATGTAGTGATGTTCTCAGCTAGAGTGTAACAGCATCTCATGCTGTGCACCTCAGTCAACAGGGACATAACATCCTGCTGAATTCAGCTGCCACTTCAACAAGATCTTTCTCATACAGCAGAAGTTAAAACAACCTTTGCCAAATTAATAAAATTAATCTTGTTAAAAGCTGGAATAAGTCACAAAACATTCAGATCCCCAAACCCTGGGAAGAACACACTATCCCTCTCTTGAATAGCAGATTTTAGAAAGTACAATACCAGTAAAGTACAATAACTTACAGCAATCACAGTGCCTGCTATAAAGTAAATTTGATTATGTTCTAGCAATGCTGCCATAACTAGTAGATACTGTTAGCAAGCCGTAACAGACCATTATTTTCATCTGTCTACGTCTTATGATTTATATATCTCTTTTAGTTCATTGTTGCTTTGTGGAATGAAACATTTAATGGACCTAAAACAAGGAAGTATGCATGGCTGGATGGTACGAATAAACCATTAGCTACATAACCGGGAAAGCAAAGCTTAAAGACATTTGAAGAAAAACTGGGGATTTTACAAAGGGTCCCAAAATTATGAATGCAAGGTGGTAGCAGAAGCCTTGAAAGTGGAAGTCAGAACAAAAATAGAGGCCTCAAGGCTATAGACAAACCAACAATTGTTAATTAGTGTTCTTAAAAAACTGTTAATCTCCTCTGAAGGAAAGTAAACCCTAGTGGATGATCCAGATGAACAGTTCGTGTGAGAATGTGTAGTCTACAAAATGAAAAGTTTTTCTAAGAAAATGTGCCTTGTTAGGTAGTCCATCAAATTAAATCGAATACTTCTGTGGAAAAACTGATTAACGCTGTATAGATATCAGGTAATTAAACATTGTAGCTGACCATAACTAATAGCATAGTTGGTGGCATGTCTAGATTCAGTATACAATACTGTAACAAATGCCATTGAGTTGTACAAGTGCCTCTTTTTTTGACAAGCAGATATGCAGAACTGAGCACTCTTGATATCTGGTACTGTAATGCCACAGCTGCTTATACTGTATCATTACCATTACACGGAATTGCACCTTAGTTCTAGTTTAAGACATTGAGTGTTTAATTGCTCCTCTTAATGGTCATTGAGGACTGGCTGCTAAACCTAAATGCAACACACTGTGGAGAGAAAGTAATACAGAATACAATACTGACCTAAGGTACTGAGTCCAGGTTACATAAATTCCAGCTTAGATGATAAAAAGATTTTGGGAAACCTCACTGAATATTTCTTGGATAGGGTATTTATCTTAGAGAATGAACCTGGATATCCTCATCCAGGAACAAGATTATTGGGCACCATCATAGGAAAAATATGACTTTTGCTTAGGGAAAATGTCCCTGTAAGAGAACAATGTAAACCACCTCAGAGAATATAAGGCAGCCCATGTTTTTTAAATAATTTCACTAATTTAATATATATTTTTTCATAATTTTTCAGCAATCATTTAACAGTTAAGGTAGTTAAACAGAAGTGGGGAAGCTGTGCCTTTGGGCCTTTTCACATTTTATTCTCTGTGTGGTTATGTTGCCATGCATAATTTTAACCCACGATTGACTCAGGTAATTGTATACAATCTGTCACCATCTTAACTAAATTTTTAGTATATTCTGCATGCCTAAAACAGAAGTACATGGTAGAATTTCAAGAATATATAATAAGCTTGGCTAACTATGGAAAATCATGTGAGAGCCTTCATCTTCTTCATCTTTCCTTTCTGCCAATTATTTTTTCTTTTTTTTTAATACATAAACATAGTTAGTAACTTATTTTGAGATCTGGTTCTGAAGTTTCTCTTTGCTGAGCAATTCCAGAATACGTTTAGAACCACTTTTTTCTTCTCATGTACTACTGTTCCAACCATAAGTGGAAGGAAAATTTCAAATTTCACAATTAGTTATTGTTCAAAAGGTTTACAGACTATTTCGTTGTTAAAAAGGTAAGCAAAATAAGAAAATGCAGCTCATTTAATGTCCTCAGTCTGTAAAGGAAAGACCAGCAGTTCAGTCTCACAGTTAGTATAGGGTAAAAATGTTCAGTTTTCTTTACAGGAACTACTTAACCAAAAGGGACAAAGGGGAAAAGATACAGTGAGAAACACATAGAGGCAGAGCTCCATTCATTATTATTCTTCTTCAAAGACATCACAGCACAAAGTGATTCCATTGTCCTGACAGCAGAGCTGCGGCTGCATCCAATGATATGGTTCAAAATACAGACAAAGTAACACTGGGCTGTACACCTGAACTGGTTGGTGTCCTGAGTTTTTCAAGTCATAAACGTAAGCATTTGTGTACTACTGGAGATCCTTTTAACAGCCATATATACTGTAAGTGTGGTGTGGTCACCTAAAGCTTCGGAGTCTTTGCTGTATTGCATACCAAATCCCTTAGACTTTTTGAAACACTGAACAGCTGATAAATAGATCCTGCTTCAAAATCACTCCAAAATCAGACTAAATAAATAATCTTCTATAAACACTATAGAAAGATGCTTTGTAGAATAATTCTGTTACCATTCATTTGAAGACAATCCATATCCATGGCATAAAAGAATAAGTTACATTTTATTAAGCCTACAGACACATTTACTTATTGTAGATATAAAGTAATAATCTGGTACTGAAAGAAATTCTCCCTCCTCCTTCCCAGTTTACAGCCAGCAGCATCAAACAACTCTGGGTGTTAAACTAACACATTAGCTAAACATCACTGAAGCAATGTGTCTGTGACCTCAGCTGTTTATGAGCCTTTCAAATTGCAGCTTAAACTAGACAGAAATATTATTTAGAGAAGAAAAAAAAGAGTAAAATGCATGAGGTTTTTAATTTAGAAACAAGGATGTAATGGATCCTTTTGAATTTTTGATGCCTTACACTGGTGTCAAGGAGGACTCTTTCTGATAAACAAGTGTTTTAAGACAGGTCTTTTGTGCACCGAACTTGAAAATTCACATTCTTCTGAAGAAATCCTTAAACATGTACCTTGATATTCTGAAGATGCTGCTCTGCAACTACCTTGTCTTTCATGTGCCTACTTTATCAAGTTACATTTCACGTGAATCTAAACCATCCCCATTTCTGATGCAAACTTAGTTCCCTGTGAGGTTATGGAGCACACTTGCCCAGATGCCTTCCAGCGAAGTTGTTCTCTTTACATCTCAGGTGTTGGAAAAGAAGTGGAATGACTGGAAAACCACGGGTTTACATGTAGTATTGGCCAACTGCATATTAAAGTGATTAATCTGTAACGGTTCCTAAATTAAGAATAGTGGTGAGCCTTATTTAAGAAAAAAAATAAAATTGTTTTAATTAAATCAACAACCTTGGATTTTTCTTAAATTAAAACCTTTAATAATAATTTACTTATGACAAGGCACTGCTACTTCAATGCCTTGACAAAAGTGTAGAAAAGTGTCTGTGCTGGTAAGTCTCACAACTGGCATTTGCAGAATATTCTGACTCTAGTGGAGCTGATTTCATTACAAAGCTTGATATGAGATACACATCTGTTATTTCACCAGATTTCAGTGGCTTGATATTAATTTCATTTTTAAAAGTGAAATTAAAATTATTTAAACTACTTCTTCGTCCTTTGCGCTGCTCCACATAGGCTGTTTTATCTGTTATGAATCCTAATGCAGTCAGCATGGATTCAAGGATATGTTTAGGTGAATGGAAGTCAAGCACTTTATTGTACGCTATAATACATTTAACCGTTGTGTATCAAAAACCTCAGAATGCACCATCTGTTAGAATTTGGCTTTACTGGAAGACTTGGTTTTATAGGATCAGCCCTTATTTCATTAATTTACATAATTAGTTTCAAGTGCTAGAGTTGAGGGTTCAGATTTATTTTTTTTTAAATTAGCATTTCACTTTAATTATCTGCTAAAAGGAAAAAGTACTACGGAGATGTACATGAATTAAGTTGTTCTCAGTAAAGTAGAAAGAGGAAGAGTAACTATCTGAACTTTCCATACTGAGAGTTCCCAGAGAAGAAGAATGCATTTGTAAAACTAAACAAGAAATTTGTCACAGATAAGTATTTCAATGAGACAAATGAAATAGAACGTTGAAATGGAATCAATGGAAAGAGTAAATAAAAGCTGGAAAAAAAACCACAAAACAACACAAACCAGAGAATTATAAACAACTAATCAGAAATAAGAAAAGATAAATTGTGAATGTTAAGCTGTCAGACAGAGGAGGAATAGACACTGTATCAAACTATTCAAGGTTTGTGAGAAATGAAGTCATCATCTGATCAATCTCCATCTAGCAGACATTTTCAAACAATGGGCAATGTGATTACTAAAATAACAAATGCTGAGTGTCTTACACCTATTCAAAATCTGAAAAGACTTCTCTTTATGCTTACCCTAAATGTCTCAGTTCAAGATTAGGACAATAAAACAGTATTGCATCCAGTTGCTGTAAACATAGGCGCTTATTGACGTTTTAAATTTCTTAAGATACTGGAGACAACCACACAGGTATGCAGAATATGCATATGACAGAGAACCCATGACTTTCCAAGGGAGCAGCTGGAGGTCAGATGGATGCCCTGGGGTATCTGAAATGGCATTCAATGCCCATGTTTAGGCATTATCTCATTTACCACAGGGCAGATTCTGTCTGTTCATGTATGAATGTACAAAACAGAACCGACGAGAAACTGAGAGTGATACAGAAAATGAATTATATACAGATTTGGGCTATATGTGATATAAATTATGGTAGTACCCATAATTTATAGGCTTATAGAACAAGTAAAGAAATTGATGTTAAAAATAAATTGATATAAATCAATTCCAGGTCGGGCAGTACAACTTTATATTATTGAATCTGATGGACAAGAACTTTAGTTATGCAGAGATGGGCATAATTTATTTGATGTCTTGGTCCGCAGCACAGTGAATGATTAGAAATGTGTACTTCTGTGAAAGGAACAGTTCATTCCATCCCTGCACGAGAACACCAGTCAGGGCAGGTATCATGAGCACACGGTATTTAAAATAACAAAACACAGTAGTACTTTTTTCCTTCCAGAAGGCGTTAGAACTTCTTGCCACAGCAAGAACAGAGACAAATGTCTCATGACATTTACCCTGAAATGAATAAAATTTGAAGATGAGAATGAGTTGTTGCAGCCAACAGTATAGTTATATTAAAAAGCCATTTGCCCCATCATTCATTAGTATGTCTATAAGTGGTTATTAAAAGCAGTGATCTAGATGCAACTCCAGTTCATGCAGTCCTTCAGCTACTAATTGCAAGAAGACTATAGAGGAGGAAAATTCTTCTACATTTTCTTTGTTCCCTACATTCTCTCCCCAAGCATCTGCTATTGGCCACTCTCAGCACGTGTTACACTGGTGAAATTTTTGTTCGTATCTTCTAAAAAGTGATACTCCAGAATATAAAAAGACAGAAGACTAACTGCTCTCCTTACAGCACCCCAAGTCTTAGATGATAAGTATACCCGTAATACAACCGCATCACAGAATAAACTTCATATCTTGCCAGGTAAAGAATTTAAATTGCTAGACACCAGTCCTGCTATGGTGACATAGTATTGTGAAGGCAGCTTTATACTTCCCAACCTGGGCTGATCCCTTTCTTCTCTGCACAGCGAGGCTATGCCTCTACCTTCACCTCTCCTCCCAGAGGTGGGGCAAAACTCCAGGGCAAACTGGGAGGGGTAGGAGATGTAGATGAGTGTGAAGAAGGAGGTTCTGATGGGGTAGGAACTACTGAGGAACAGAAAACGAACCCTTTTGGACCTCCCCTACCGCCTTAGCTATGTTACTTTCACCTCTGGAAAAGGGCCAGTCCTGTCCACACAGTGACATCAGAGTAGATAGGGAGGGGACAGGGATTTGGGGGGAAGAGGGGAGACAGAAAGCGAGAGAAAAAGCTTTCCACTTCCCACATGTAGCTCAAAAAGCTCAGTGCTACCAGCATGCTTGGAAGAATCCAGCCTGTTTGTATTCTGTACTCAGAAAATCCAGAGAGACAGGCTTCATCTTAAAATCTACGGCATACATTGTGTGCCAGAGAAGATTGGTTCAGTTCTGCAGCTGAAGAACCCAGTAAGTCAACAAAAGCCAACAGGCTCTGGGAACAGGTATTGTATGCAATGGGGACATATAAGTCAATCCCTTAAAAATCAAGGTATGACAAAAAAGGCAACTGCAAGATAAATACTACTCTAGTGACGCACTGAAGGAGTAGCAAAGTGATATGACATTGACTAGTCATATCAGAAGAAGAAGATATATGAGGGTGGTGAGGTTTTGGGGGTAACAACTATACAAACATGTAAATAAATGCATAAAGTTTTATTTGCATGATATTGAAAACTGGATAGTATCATATGTTCTTGAGGGGAAAATGTTCAGTTTAATGTTATCACGTATATGTTCATACATTTTAAAAATGTTGTTGTTGGGTATTTTTTTTTAATGTATTTTGCAGCACCAGTAATAGCAAGCACATTTCTTGTAATCCTTCTGAGAAGAGTTTACAGTTATGATTTTTCACAAAAAAAAAAAAAGAAAATAAGGTAGCTTACACATATGCTGGGAAGTAAGTGGGAGTGAAAGTGTGAGGAATCTTTACCACAAATATAACTGCAAGTCATTTGTTTCAGTATTGCCAAAATGAATAGACTTCAAGTCTATTCAGAATATATGTACAGAATCACGATCACCTCCAGTCCCCAGCAACACAACCATACAATAGGTGACCAGTTTAAAAGGGGCTTCATATCATTTATTTCCATTTTCATGATTTTGCAGGTAAATAAACTCTTCCAAGAAGCTGCAGCTATGTAGTGCCATTGGAAGAGACCAGAAGAGATTTGAGGAAATCCAGGAGTGTTCAGAACTTCTGCATTAGCAGGTTTTTTGTTACCTAAAACCCTAATTAGTATGTTCCTGGGAAGCACAGAAAAATTCCCACCTGACCATAAATCCGGCCATCAGCTTCTCTCAGAGTATGTAAGAAAGACACACCAACACATATGTGAGAACTACATGTCACGGAGAACTTGGGTGCACCCTGTCTGCATCTGTCTTCAGCAGTAGCCAGTTTCCAGTTATTCATGACATACTGAGGATCCTCCTTATTCTACCTCCTCCATTTTTTTCTGTTTTGTGACATTATTTGGGGAGGGTGGTGTGGCACTTCATCTCCCCGCCTGCCCCTTTTTTTTTTTGGTGTTGTTTTTGTTTTACTAGTCCCAGAAAGGTACTTATTTCAGCACTACTGACCTCTGTCACTGAATACACAGTACTTCCACTGGGGTCACCTGCTGTGTTCATCAGGTCCTATCTAGGCAGGTCCTACCCAGGAGACTGTGCATTATAGGAGAAAAAAAAACACTGTTCTCTTCCTGGATTTATGTTCACACATCATTCTACAACAGTGGCCCTATTACAATAAACACAAGTATAAATATTAATTGTTTTCTCTCTCTCTTTATTATTTTAATCTTTCAAAGAGTTCTGGCCAAGGTTTCATGTGAAATTCTGTTTTTATAAGGCTCCTCCTTTTTTTGCTTTAGTAATTAGCTTATTTCCTTTGGAATAAGCACTTCTGCTCAGTTCTATTAAAATGTAGACTTGCAGCGTAGCTTCTACTCTACATCTCGCTTTTGGCACTCTGAAACTTTTCAGATAAGAGCCAATGAACTGACAGAGTATCTTTCAGATGACATCAGACTTTTCTTACCCACTTGCACTTACTGAATATGGGAAGGCAGAGATGAGTTACAGCTCTCCCACTTCAGACTCCTGTCTGAGCCAGGATGAAAATGTGCCAAGCAGACACATACACACCTCTGTGGACTTCAGAAGTCAAAAGACACTAAGATAAAGTCTTTCAGATAAAGAAACAACTTTAGTGAATATCAGTAACTCACTAGTGCCTGTACAGTCTCAGAAAGAAAGATTTCTTCCCTTTCCACTCCAGGACAATCCCTGTGGTACTGAACCATGTGAGAGAAAGGAGATGTGGAGCTCAGTGAAAGCCCTGACCAAATGGAGGTGGGGTCACATATGGAAGGGGATCAAAGAGAGCTGCACATTACTACAGGGATCAACACAGAGACTGTGATGTTCAGGAACTAGTTAAACTAGTTAAACTGCAGAAAAAAGGAGTATCTGAAGAGCCATCTATACATCCAGCTGGTGTTGGACAGAAGTTTGGGGAGTTTGTTCAGCTTCTCAAGCAGCTCTTCTGTACTAATAGATTCCTGACACCGGTGGGAGGCAAATAAAAGTGCTTTGCCATGGGTGACAGCTGCCTGGGGAGCAAGGCAGCACCCTGGTGAGCAAAGGTAACTACCGTCTTCAGAGTAATTGTTAAAATGGCATCAAAATGGGAAAAGGGGTAAATGGTCCTGCTAACAGGCATCATCCCCAGTACAGGGACTTCAGTCCCAACTCCAGCAGAGCTTTTACTTGTGATTCTGCTCCTCTGTCTCCAGACTATTCTCTTGAAGCCTTCACCTGATGAGGTCTCTGTTCAGCAAAGTGGGGCTTTACATGGAGTTACTCTGCATTAAGGTCACTACCTGTACCGAAGCTGGTGTCTGGGTTTTGACGCAGCCTCTGCCAGCAGCTTCTTTTTCACTGTGATATTTTTGAATAGAAAGAGAAACTTCGGGATCAGAGGGGAAGGGTAATAGTCATTGCTTTAGCTAACCTAGACCATGGTCACAGTTTTCAGACACCAAAATGTGATTCATCATGTTAATACTGAATGTAATGATTGTGGTATTTCATGTCTAAGCATTCAATCCTTTTCCAGAAATAATGTATTGCTAGAATAAAAGTGAGCAGAAAACCAAAAAAATAGGAAAAATTTTGTCACATAATCATATTTGAAATAATGGATTACCATGACAATTACAAAGAAAATGAATGAGCTAAACAATTTCCCATCTAAGGCTTAAACAAAGTGTACTTTATTTTCAGAAAAAAACTCAAAAAACAACCAACATACAAACCCACAGCCAAGAGCCATGGACTATAAGGATGTCCTGAAAGCACACAGACAACGTAAGATTTCTCAAACAAGAGACACCTGTGTCCTTAACTCTGTCTCATTGGGATTGGCATTATGACACAGACACCAGTCCATTAACATTTAGTTAACAGGCAACTGAAACATAAATGTAATTTTCTTCTCTAACACAGCTCCGCTTAACATTTTCCTTCACGTGCAGCTTAGTATGACCAACGTACTACCAGTCATCCATGAGGCTAGTTCATCTTGCTGAACAAGATCCTATTTGACATTAAGCTATTTCCTGTTGTTTCCTCAGTGCAATTAGCTGTGTGATAATTAAAATAATTAAGCAGGTTAAAAGTATATCAGGGAATTTCCTAATATTTATTTCAGCAGTTGACAAGGACCAGAAGGGGCCTTCTTTCCAGTGCTTCAGCTGTGGCTTAAACTGTGATGCTTAGAGAGGACACAGATCCAAAGAGGAACTGTTAAATATCCATAACCCATTTTGTAACTAGATTTCTTTTGTACAGTCTACATTGAAAATGAACTAACTCACAGAACCATGCACACATTCACACACAGAGCGCTTCAGGTCACGCTTCAATTATCACAAAAAATTTGGAGAGAGGCATCAAGCAGAGACGTCCCTGTCTGAATCACAGCTTTAGACTCTCCAAAGTATCCAAGGCAATGTTATTTCAGCCTCATGACCTTGTCATGTCTTATTGTTTGATGTTTCTAGAATGCAAAACAGTCTAATACAATTCATAACAAATACTATGTTATTCATTAAAGTATTAACCTGTGCTGAAAAGAGAGGGCAGACAACAGAGCAGTTACTGAGAAGACTGATGTGTTGCAGCAAGGAAAAAATGCTTGAAATTCCTGAGTCCTTATGGCAATAATTAATGTATTGAAGTCAAAGGATAACAAATAATTCCTGGGTTTTTATTATCATGTTTCTTAGTAATTACAGCAACCATTAGTGAGTAACTGGTGCCCAGTGAAAATTTACTCTGTTGCCATGGTTATTTCAGGTAATTGTAGAGCTATTAATCTCCAAAGATATACAACCATATTAATGCTATACCTATAAAACATTAAAGACGTAATTTTAATTTACAATGTTTTGCAAACAGTTTATGGGTCACAGCCTTACTGAAGAACTGACAAATTTGGAACTGAAGTCATTTAATACACCAACAACCTATGTACTCACTCCCACACTTCCCACTTTTTAAAGACCCTACTGTAGAGATCATCCTGACCTTCCAGGAGTTCAGTCCATGGCATCTTTCAGTGCTAAATTTTCAGAAACTTATATATCGATGTCTATACTAATTTTATAACTTTGTGGTTGTTATGAAAGAGCATAATTGAATTTTTTTTCACTGACTCTTTTGCCTAGGATAAAAGATGATTCACCTGTTTACATAGAGCATATTAGAAGCTGTTGGTATCCGGGGAAATAATTTACTTTTATTGAAGACAAATGAGCACATTTTTTTTTAACAGTGTAACATGTCTGTATGAGAGCAACAGTATATTCTCTGGATGGCTAACCTCTCCGTTCAAGGAGACTGATGATGAGTATTCTTCATTAACACATTTTTACAGGTACAGTTCTATATTAATGTTAGTGAATAACACAGGCCATATTGCTAATGCAGTAAAGCTTGAGACTGTACATCTCAATCTTGGCTACTGCTATGAGAAATCCACGTTCCAAAAATTACAAGTAGAGATACTGACCACTAACTTTTTTAGTATTACTGAAATTTTATGGCTAATCTTACAAAGCTTCTTTTTGGATCCCAGATACTAGGTTCATGTAAATGTGGGAGAATCTTTTTAGCTTGCTTTCAAAAGTTCTGAATCCTCGGGGCCACAGAGAAAAACTATTCAAAAAACAGATGGTGCACAAGAAATGCTCCAAGACTATTTTTAATCTTAGAATTTAAAGACTTCTTTAGGGGCCTGACTCAAGACATATTTGCTCATGGTATTGGAATACTGTTATAGAAAGTGATATAATGAAAAATGCTAACATCAAATATCCTTCAAATCTTGACATTATCTTCCGTACATAACTAAAATATGTAATGACTAAAAGACATGTTCATCAAACAATGCTGACTTCTTCCTTCAGTGTCATAAGGTAGACAGAAACTCTGCTTAATTAGTTACTTAAATCAGGTTTGCAAACGATTTGCATTGTGGAAAGAAGATAAAAGTTTAAAAAAAATCATAAAAACAAGAGTGATTTTGTAAATGTGTTTGGCTCAAAATTTTGAAAATAAATCTTTATAGTTTATCACTGTACAATGATAGTCACATAAAAACATAAATGCACATTTTTTTCTTTTGCCACAGTTATCACGGCTTTTAACATTTAATATGCTGGTTTGGGTTTAAATCCTAAAAAAGATGGGCAACAAAAACAGATACCTTTCTTCTCTCAACTCATACTCAACCACAGTAATGACACTGTTCTGACTGCCTGCTTATCACAAAGGGTATTTTTTATGTGATTTAAATGTCAGTAGGCCTATTGGAATCTCATGGAGTGCAAGGACCTGTTGAATTGCCTAGAAATGAAATCATACATCTCGAGTTGGCAAAAAGCATACCTATCAAGAGGGCTGAACCCAGCAATACCATGTTGAAAAAAAGACACACACGCACACAGGCACACACACACAAATAACACAAAAGTAACACCATCTTGCTCCCGGTGCTATTTAGCAAGTGCAAAAATAAGCTTTTAGGACTGACGTGGAGAAAGTGTTGATTGGGTTATCAAACTCATCTGATTGTGCACAGGTGTCCAAAATCTAAGATTACAACATTTAAAAATAAATAATGGAAAGTTTAGTACATATATTGGATGCAGTTACTAGAATTCATATAGCCATGGGTTATCTCAGGTATTTAATGTAAGCAGAGTCTTCCCAGCTGTTTAAATTCCTGTGAAGTCTTTAATAACAGCTTAGTTATCATCATGCCCAAGTTTATTTTAAATATGTCAATAAAACTAGTGTTTTCACTATAACATTTTATTATTGTAACAGATACCTGGCAGACATCATAAACTGGAAAAAGTCTTGTATAGATTCCTGTTTGCTTTTGCTATTCCTTGTAAGAGAGTTGGACTTATGTACCCTGTAAGGGTGAAAATCAGTATTTGCCTCCATAGCCTGCATAGCAGACCAAATCTCCTTATAAAAAAAAGAGCAATTTTTTTTGTCCAAATTTTGGTGTGATTTAAAAGACAATAAAACCGAAGTGTGATAGTGGGCACCTCTGCTTACTATAACCTGAGCAAGTGCAATGGGACACAGCCTGAGCTAATGATTACAGTCACAGATGCATCCATGTATCTACAAGTAGCGCTATGTCCAAAGAGCAGATTTATGACTCATTGATCCCACTGCGTTAATTTCAGCTAACACTTCATGACCAGTGTTTGAGGCTTTTAATCACATTGACCGATTTAATAAAAAGATGATTTACAGATTAATTCCCTCCCAAATCCTTACAAGGACAAGATGCTAGTTGCTGATCTTGCAGAAACTGCCGAAGAGCTACAAAAATTGCTTCAAGGAAGGATCCTACACCAGAGAAAGGACACTATTTTTACCACAACCTGCCAGATTTCAGCTGCTTTCTCTTACAGTAAAAACGCCATCTTTCCATGCCCATACCCTTAGAACAATGGCTTTATCACCCATCAAAATCCCAATAAAATAAGAGAAAAAAAAGGTGATTTCTTATTCAGGAAAATATTACAAAGCCTTTTCAGATTCTTAAATGAATAGTACCTCTACAGTTACCTGAAGCCCTTTCAGATTTGTTCTTTTTAAGAATAAACTTGATAGGGCATGTAGTTGCAATCTTAGTATGTTAAATAAATAAGTAATGCACATAAAATCCTGTTTTCTTGAAACATATCTGGCCTTTTTGCTATTTCTACAGCCCAAGGAAGTTTGAGGTCATATTTATAGCTGATTCTCTCAACACATTTAGGCAGGAAAGACTGCAGGAAAGTACCCCCCAAGTGACTTCAGAGAAGCCAGCAGGCCCACATAGTATAGTGCGTTGTACCTTAGCAGCACAACCTCCACAACTAGCACAGCTTCGTTAGTACCACGCTGAATCAGGTTCAGCAAGCCCCATGTCATCGCTGGCATAGTTTTGGTGCTCAAAGCAGTCACAGTGAATTAAAACATCACCTCATCACTGTTTTCCACTGTACAGCCTGGGATACCTCCTTACTGCCTTTTCACTCTTTCCTACACAATTCCTCTCTCCACCTCATGAAACCTAAGAGTGCAAGCCAGGACCCTCACCAGACACTGCGTATCATTTGATCTGCTATGGCTGTATATCTCTTTACTTTGTACTATTCTCTCAGTATTTACAGAAATTTCACTGTTTAAAAGGACTTTGTTGACACTTGCATTTGGTAAAGAAGAAAAAGGTCTAGTCAAATTGTTTTCNAAATATACTATCAAAGCCTATCATTATGTCTCATTAAAGGAATTAAAAGGAATTAACTGTAGAAAAGAAGAGGCCAAATGAAATAAAAGAGTGTGTGTGTATACATATATACTTCCCCCCCCCCCAAAAAANCCCAAAAAAAAAAAGTCATTCTCTTCATTATTTCCCTAACTCCTCAAATCAAGTACCTGAACCTAGGTGGGAAAGGAAGGCGGATTTGACTCCTATAAAGAATACCCTTGAAACGTTGCCTATAATACAAGGTTTCTTTTAGAAAAGGATGTCCAGGAGTCCTGACAGGTGTCTCCAGCACAGGAATTGACCTCAGCAGTGCAGCACATGACCCCTTGCTAGTTTTTCATCGCTGCCTTTTCCCTTGAATGTTAAAGTTGTTACGTACAGTTGCAACTCGTATATCTAGTCTGGGCAAGGATTAAACTTTCTAGGTAACATATTGTTTGGTTGGTCACAGTTCTACACTGTCCTTCTTTGATATTTAACTGGTAGTGTGCAGAACGTACAGCATAGCAGAATAGCAAAGGCTGTTCACTTTCCTTCTTGTGGCTTCCTCCATGTGTGTGGCATGTTCCCAGTGCTGTTACTATCACAGAATCCTTACCATCCCCGACTCTGGGACTACTAAAATTTCCTGTTTGGTTACCTGAAAGACTTTGAAGTAGTGGGGCCCCTGCCAGCTCTGTCAAATTCTTACAATACAGCTCTAAGGCAAAGATTTAATCAACCAATGAGACCTCTGCCCATGGTACCATGATCACAGTTACTCCCAGTAAGTAAACAAAAACTGGTGCCTGTTTCCACTAGGGAAAGGTATTCTGCACCTGCCACACAAATTAACCAGTTAGTCCTTCTGCTCCAGTAACTGATAACACCACAGATATTGCTACTTACCTCCAACTGTACGCCAGTTTCCATTCAACAAAATTCTAAAGCTTGTGGTGCATTCTCTGATGTCTGAAAGCATCATACGCAGTTCTGCAGGGTTTACTGGTTTTCTTGCAATCAGTGTGAATTCTCCAGGTATACAGGTGCCAGACTGAGAATTTTCACCTCTCTCTTGCAATCAGAGTATATGTATTCACATGTCAAGGTTCAGATGGAGTGGTCTCACCTGATGATTATGCAAGATTGTACCTCATACCTGTCAAATGATTTTTCACGTTTTGCCTTCTGTTGTTCTTTTATCACTCTTTCTCACTGTGACATTTTGTATCTTTGGATTAGAAAATCCTCTTCTGATCATTGCATTCCTTTTATGCTCTGCTTCAATTTCTTGTTGTTTTTTTATTTAGGATGGCTCTCTATCAGAAGAACATAACTACATTGTGGGGCAGAGTCCAGCTTCATAAAGAGTTCTTGAATAAATACAGATATAAATATAGGAAATCACCAAAATCATGAGCTGGTTTCTTGAGAAACATTCTCCTGAAATTCATGCACACAAACTGATTTCCACTAGCTGATATTCTGATGGATTTATTTAAGTGAATGAGGAATAATGTTTCATTGAGCAAAACAAAGTTAATAATTTCTGATAGGTCACTCACAACCCTTTCAAAAATCTATCCCAAAAAGAGTTTATTCACAGTATCATATTTACAACTTGTGTACAGATGTTAAACTATTAAAGCAAAGTTAAAAATAAAACTAAAACTCCTGTTCCTGTATTTTGCAAAACGGCACTTACATTTGCCAGGGCATTGAGAAGATTTTCTTTACAAATATAATCCAACATACTAAAAAGGCTTCAGACTTTCTTGTACAGGTTCCCTACAGCTACAATAAGCTCTGTAAAAGAAGATCCTAATTTGCTTTAGTCAAGCTGTGCATGGGAGCTAAAAACCACCTGTGCACCATCCGTTCCAGCTTTGAGAATGTGAAGCAATGCACAACATTTAGAAGAGCAGGATAATGATTCAAAACACCACGAAGAGCGCATCACACTATCCATCTAATTCTATAATGATCATTTCCTAATACAGAGACCTAAATCTAATCAGTGATGCATGGTAATATATGAAAACACAGTCTTTACCACCTGCAGCAATACATCTCACCTGTGCTATGTTGCAGGCATTGAACTCCAAGTCCTATTTAATTAATCACATTCTGCTTATCTAAATATACCCCCAGTGTTCATATAGACTGTTTCTTTCTTCTAGGTCAAAACCTTCACTGACACCTAAGGAATTTTTGTCACTTACTTCTGCTGAACAAATTTCGCCCTTTCTCTTTAAATTGTCATGGAAAGTACATGCTAATGTACAAAATTAAATGCTCTTCATCAGAATTGCTTGATATCATGGTGAGAAAATAATACTCTTTAGCAAGACATTTTAACTGTAAAGCTCTCTGAGACTCATAGAATGATATAAACAAGGTAACCATATTTGACCTTAGGACATGTTATTGCTAAGTTCATATTTTCTGATATTTATTATATTTTTAAAAAAGCTCCTGTAGCAAATATTTTTAAAGATAAAGAAATGCCTATAAAATGACTCTTCATGCCAGACCTTAAAAAGCAGAGTTAAACAAAAATATTTTCATTATGAAATCTATAAAAAAAAAAATCTATTTCAATTGAAATATTTTTGGGGCTTTTTATTGAAAATTTTTGTAGATTTTTTTGTCAGTGAAAATCCAAAAGGCTTCTGCATTTAAAAAAATGGTGTTATATTGAGATAACATCAATTAATGTTGATTCCGTGGTTCCTGAGGGAACTGACGGATGAAGTTTCTAAGCCACTATCCGTCATATTTGAGAAGTCGTGGCATTCTCTTGAAGTTCCCACTGACTGTAAAAGGGGAAACATAACCCCCATTTTTAAAAAGGGAACGAAGGAACAGCCAGGGAACTACAGGTTGGTCAGTCTTACCTCTGTGCCCAGCAGGATCGTGGAGCAGATCCTCCTGGAATCTCTGCTAAGGCACATGGAAAATAAGGAGGTGGCTGGTGACAACCAATACAGCTTCACTAAGGGCAAATCTGTGAAATCATGCCTGACAAATTTGGTGACCTTCTACGACAGGGTTACAGTGGTGGTGGACAAGGGAAGAGCAACTGACATCATCTACCTGGATTTGTGCAAAGCATTTGACACTGTCTCATATGACATCCTGGTCTCTAAATTGGAGAGACTTGGCTTTGATGGATGCACCATTCGGTGGATAAGGAATTGGCTGGATGGTCGCACTCGAAAGTGTTATGGTCAATGCCTTGATGTCCAAGCAGAGACCAGTGACAACTGGCATTCCTCAGGGGTTGGTACTGGGACGAGTGCTGTTTTNAGGCCAAGTGCAAGGTTCTGCACATGCAGCACGGCAATTCCAAACACAAATACAGACTGGGT